>MU750956.1:86353-136219 GCA_026770625.1 Nicotiana glauca | reverse complement strand
GTGTTACTTTTCAGTTGTTGCATTCGGGAGCCCGCCCGTAGAACGGAGGTGTTACTTTTCAGTTGTTGCATTTGGCAGCCCGCCCGTAGAACGGAGGTGTTACATTTAAGTTGTTGCATTCGGGAGCCCGCTCGTAGAACGGAGGTGCTACTTCCCAGTTGTTGCATTCGGGAGCCCGCCCGTAGAACAGAGTTGTTACTTTTAAAGATGTTACATTCGGGAGCCCGCCCGTAGAACGGAGGTTGTTACTTTTAAAGTTGTTGCATTCGGGAGCCCGCCCGTAGAACGGAGGTGTTACATTTTAAGATTGTCGAAGTCGGGAGCCCGCCCGCAGAATGGAGGTGTTACTTTTCAGTTGTTGCATTCGGGAGCCCGCCCGTAGAACGGAGGTGTTACTTCCCAGTTGTTGCATTCGGGAGCCCGCCCATAAAACGGAGGTGTTACTTTTAAAGCTGTTGCATTCGGGAGCCCGCCCGTAGAACGGAGGTGTTACTTTTCAGTTGTTGCAGTCGGGAGCCCACCCATAGAACGGAGGTGTTACTTTTAAAGTTGTTGCATTCGGGAGCCCGCTCGTAGAACGGAGGTGTTACATTTTAAGATTGTCGAAGTCGGGAGGCCGCCCGTAGAACGGAGGTATTACTTTTCAGTTGTTGCATTTGGGAGCCCGCCCGAAGAACGGAGGTGTTATTTTAAGTTGTTGCATTCGGGAGCCCGACCGTAGAACGGATGCTACTTCCCAGTTGTTGCATTCGGGAGCCTGCCCATAGAACAGAGGTGTTACTTTTAAAGCTGTTGCATTTGGGAGCCCGCCCGTAGAACGGAGGTGTTACTTTTCAGTTGTTGCAGTCGGGAGCCCGCTCGTAGAACGGAGGTGTTACTTTTCAGTTGTTGCAGTCGGGAGCCCGCTCGTAGAACGGAGGTGTTACTTTTAAAGTTGTTGCATTCGGGAGCCCGCCCGTGGAACAGAGGTGTTACATTTTAAGATTGTCGAAGTCGGGAGCCCGCGCGTAGAACGGAGGTGTTACTTTTCAGTTGTTGCATTCGGGATCCCGCCCGTAGAACGGAGGTGTTACTTTTCAGTTGTTGCATTCGGGATCCCGCCCGTAGAACGGAGGTGTTACTTTTAAGTTGTTGCATTCGGGAGCCCGCCCGTAGGACGGAGGTGTTACTTTTAAAGCTGTTGCATTTGGGAGCCCGCCCGTAGAACGGAGGTGTTACTTCCCAGTTGTTGTATTTGGGAGCCCGCCCGTAGAACGAAGGTGTTACTTTTAATGCTGTTGCATTCCGGAGCCCGCCCGTAGAACGGAAGTGTTACTTTTCAGTTGTTGCAGTCGGGAGCCCGCCTGTAGAACAGAGGTGTTACTTTTAAAGTTGTTGCATTCGGGAGCCCGCCCGTAGAACGAAGGTGTTACATTTTAAGATTGTCGAAGTTGGGAGCCCGCCCGTAGAACAGAGGTGTTACTTTTAAAATTGTTACATTCGAGAGCCCGCCCGTAGAACGGAGGTGTTACATTTCAGATTGTCGAATTCGGGATCTCGTACGTAGAACGGAGGCATTACATTTCAGTCTTTTACACTTCATACATTGAAATCAGTAACCCACCGGAAGGCAGAAGGTTACAACAAAAATCCCCAGCATAAATTCAAGTGCAGAAATCCAAAGGAAGATAAGACAAATTTCAAGAGAAACGGTCTTTGAACCAGTGTTATCCCCAGCGGAGGGAAAAAAATGATGAAAATGGTGTTCAAAAAAGGCAAAAGGCCAGTGTCATCCCCAGCAGTTTTCGGAAGAAAGAAGCACTAGAGGAAACACAAGCCGACAAGAAAGCAAGGCAACAAGAGCAAATCTAGATAAGATTTTGTAACTCATAGACTAGTTTAGTCTAGCTTCTTATTTTCATTTAGCACGGTGTAATAAGGAGGGCAGTAAGCAGTAGCAGCAACATCAATAGCAGTAACAGCAAAATCGCAGTTCCACGGTAGTCCCAGCTACCAAAACTTCCCGAACTACATAGACCTAACTCCCTTTTAGCCAGGGATATGTAGGAGACCTTTTGAAGCAAATGTTCGGTCAAATCTTTACAAAAAACTGCTTCACAACGGAGTACTCAAACGGGCAAAAGTCGCTCGCTCACTTTATCTTTGCACGAAAACTCTTCGTGTTTTCGGACAAAGAGGGGCAGCTGTAAGCACGTGATTTTTGCCCTATATGAGGATTACTCCCAGAAAATTCAAAATAAAATAATTTTTGTGTTGTTTGCAATTTTGTGGATTTTGTGTTATTTTTCTCTTATTGCTTGCGTTTGCGTGTGCATGTCTATTTGCTAAATTAATAGAAAAATACAAAAAAATAATGTTGCATTTGCATTTAGGGTTTATTAGGAGTAATTAAGTTTGTCTTACAAAAATGAAAAAATCACAAAAAATAATGTACTTTGCATTTTTAGCATTTAATGTCAAATTGTGTAATTTCCTTATTGTGTGATTTTTATCAATTAGTATTTTGAGTTTGTCTAGGAATTTTTGTTTTTAAATTAGGAATTAAATTAGAAAATCCAAGTTAAAAGGAAAAGAACAAAATCGGATTGGGCCAAACATATATCCCAATTCAACAGCCCAATTTTTACCCCTTTCTTAGGCCCAAACACAAACCGAATCCGGTCCATCTGTAGCTACCCAAAACGACGTCGTCATGTGAAATTGAATCTGGACCGTTGATCTCATACGATCGCACGGTCCAGTCCATCTCTAGATATACCCAAACGACGCCGTATTTGGTCAATGTACCCGAGCCATTGATTTAATTTGATCTGACGGTCCCAAGGCCCCCAATAACCCGACCCATTTCCACCAAAGACCCACCCGGTCTCAAGCCTACCCAAACGAACCCGTTTCGTTAAGTAGGTTGATCCAAGCCATTGATCTTATTTGATCTAACGGCCAGGATCAAATCCTTAGACCCGCATATAAGTAACCAAACACACCCCACGCCCCCCTCAGAACACCCAACCCTCGTCGTCTCTAAGGTCTTCAGAGACCAAACCCTCCACCGCCGCCCTCCGCCTGCCGAAAATCGCCTACGGCGGCGGGCGGTGGCCAAACAGCCCCATCTTTACACCACAAAACCTCCTCAACCTCCTCTCCCCAAATCCAAACCCCCCTTCCTTCGAATATCATCAGAACTTGTCGAATATTAATTCGAATGGAGGAACCCTAGCACCGCCACAAAATTCCCTGGTGGCGGCGCCATCACCAAACCTTCTCAAAGTCACACCACACAACCACCTTAACATCCTGATGCCTAATCCATCGTTATTTTTCCTCGAATGATGCCAGAACCATTCGAATATCGAGTCTGAGTTGGAGCACTAATTTGAAATTAAGGGTTCGATGGCGATTGAGACCACAATGGATCTTGACCAGGTATTTTCACTTGATAACACATGGCTAAGATCCCGTGTGGTCAAAATCGAGAATCTCAGGGAAGAGTGGCAAGTTTCGACTAAAACAAATTGGAGTTTAGCTTAGTTTCTGAGGTATTTTTTTGATTTTTCTTGTTGTTGTATTTTTCTTTCATTTTTATCTGATTAAGCTCTGTTTAGTGCATCACTTCTGTCAATTAATTCTCTTCCCCTTCGGATCTTTTTCTGGTCCAATTTTTCCCCTTTTGATTGGCATATGTTATATAGATTGTTGAGTTAATTAATTAGTTTCGTCACTTAGTCCGTTCATGTTGGTGGTTTAGTTGTGTTCTCCGAATTAGTTGATGATTAGTTGTTTCATATATTACTAGCTTCAGGATAACTCCATTCTATTTCTGATCAATTTAGAAAATGTAATTTGTTTCCAAGTTAGCTATTCCTGTGTATCTGTGTGTATCAGTTTTTAATAGTCCAGTTCAATCATTGTCCTGAATCAGTGTTCTCATTTTTAATGCCATTTAAGCTAACTTGAGTTCTAGCTTGAACTGTTTGATTGAACCTGATAAGTTGTATTGGTTATAGCTGTTGTACATTCAATCAGGTGTTTTAATTAGGAATTAGTTGGGGCATGATAGTAATTTCAGTAGTTTTAGGGGTATTTTGGGACTTAAAATCTTAAAAAATTATTTATGTTGAGTGGTCTGTCCATTAAGTAATGATAACCATTAAACTAATGTGTTGTTTAATACTTAGTGGGTTAGGAAACATAATAACATGGGGGGATTAATTGAATATTATAAGCTGCCCATGCCTTTGATTAAAAAAGGACACAAGACACTTGATAATGGGTTGTAAGAGAATATCATGGGCAAAGAGGGTGTAGGTATTAGTTTAAGGTTTTCAAGAATGATAAGGGGTCTGTTTTTTGAGCATTAATAGGGAAAGTTGAGACAGAGTTAAAGGTCTGATTTTTGGATCCTGAAAAATCAATTTTGAGAGCTAGAAATAGTCTGAAGTCCCCAAGTCAGTCTATAATTAGTTTGAGATAAATTTTCTGAGAAAAATACATAAACACCTTGAAAAGCTACTGTTCCATTGGTTCATAGATAAGTTGGGGTCCTAGACACTGATTCCTACTCCCTGTTGATTGCTGAACCTATTTTTGAAGTCTACTGGTTCTGCTTCTGAGTCTGTTCGAACTCAACTGAGTCTATTTGGGTATTGTTTGTTGCTGTTGGAGTTTTACAAATCGATTTGTCCTTGGGTTTGAGTATATTTATGGTTTGGAAGTGGTGTTGCTGTGCTGGTTATTTTGAAACTGGGTTTTGGTCATTCTGAATTCCAAGCTGTTGTTGCTGTTGTTTTGCTATGTTACTGCTGCTATTACCTGCTGCTGATTCTTCCTTCTCCTTGTATTTTCCAATACCAGTACATAACTGAACTCAATTTGATGTAGCTGCGAGGTGTAAACATGAAAGGCAAAATGCTCCGGCATTTGTTTGTTGGATGTTATAGTTGTAGTTCAGTAGATAAATAATAAGTAGTTGTATGGTCCAAATTTGATTCATAACTCAATGAAAAAAATGCAGATTGTGAAGTTTTTGTACCTAATTAGGACTATCTTTTACTATTAATATGTGTTTATTAGTCATAGACTTAGTATGGTTTAGTATTGACTTCAGGTAACATTGAGATAAAATCGAATATCAGTATTGTTTGTACCTATAATCTTACAGCCAAAGATGCTAGTATTTGATACCTTTTCCTTTATTCGTTAAGCTCACTATTTAGACGTAGGAACAAGTAATTGCATGTTAGTGGTTAATATCAATAGCTTACTTAAACTTGAAACAACTAACTTATTCAAGAATGTTAGTAGAATTAATTAATCAAGTCACTTAGTTTAAAAATTCAATCTAGCATCTATTGGAACTTAAGGATCCATCATCAGCTAAATAAACAGAGTAACATGTTCTTGTTCTTGTTGTAGGCAAGCGTTATTTTTCGTTACAGTCAAGAATGATTAAAAGATTTCGGTTTCGCATGAGTTTAATGGGCCTAAGTACCAAATCTTGAACCATAGCTAATTAAGACATTTCCTGTATTATTAGAGACGAAAAAATAGAAAATCATAGTCGCTTTTAGGTTTTCCTTTTAAATTAGAAGTGAGACGAGCCTCGCCAAATAAAATACTTAAATTGTGGGCCCTCATAGATGTATATATAAAAAATACTTAGACTTCGGGATGAGCCGTTTAGCGAATTGTACGGCCTTCCCCAAAATAATAATGCGTTAGACTCTTTAGGTGCGTATTTAATAATGTTATCTCCCTAAACTCGGGTGCACATTTATGTGACCCAAATCCAAATCTCAACGAAGTCGAAATGTGTCGATAATCACTGATACATTGATTGTGACGTGGTTCGAGATGCATTTTCATGACGTTACAATTCTTTTTTAAAATAATAAATGAGACGAGCCTCGACAAACAAAACATACATAAGCTGCGGGGCCCTCTATACGTGTTTGTAAAGGTACTTAGACTTCGGGATGGGCCGATTAGCAAAATTTTACGGCTTTTCCCAAAATAATGATACGCTAGTCGCTTTAGGAGCGTCTTTAATAAATTACTTCCTTAAATTCGGGTGCACATTTATGTGACCCAAATCCAAATCTCAACGGAGTCGAAATGTGTCGATAACCACGGGTACATTGACTGTAACGTGATTCGAGATACGTTTTCACAACGTTGCAATTCTTTGTTAAAAATAATAATAATAATAATAAAAGCGTTGAAGAGTTAAAATTTGCACATAAGGTTCAAATGTTTAAAAATCAGATAGACAAGCCAAATATAACAGTTGAGCGACCGTGCTAGAACCACGGAACTCGGGAATGCCTAACACCTTCTCCCGGGTTAACAGAATTCCTTATCCGGATTTCTGATTCGTAGACTGTATTATGGAGTCAATTTTTTCCTCGATTCGGGATTCAAACCGGTGACTTGAGACACCATAAATCTCTCAAGTAGCGATTCCAATTTTTAATAATAAATCCCGTTTCGATTATTCTTTAATTGAAAAAACTCCCCTTTACTACACCCTTCGCGAGGTGCGGTAGCGGAAAAAGGTGGTGTGACAAAGGGGACCGTCAGCTTGCCTACCTGGACCTACGGGTATGAAATACAGGCCCCGTGAAATAGGGCGTCAGTATGAAATATGTACCGAGTAAGTAAGACATCAAAATCAGTATGTAAAAGACATAGATGAAATATGAAATACAGAAATCCATCTGTAAATCTGGATAACCTGTAAATTCTGAAATATTTATAATGTCATGCACGTACATATAAATGTCGTGTCATGCATAGGTATAGGTGTACATAAAATCATCAAGCCACTGAGGGCATCACATCATATCGCCTCGGCCACTGTGGGCAACATCATTAAGATATACCAGCTGATCATGTGGTGGTGCGTATATAACGCCGTAACTTTGTCCCATATCCCATATATATATGCGTATATATATATATGCGTATATAACGTCATCTGGTCATGGGTCAATGAACATGTATAAATGGGTGAAATGCATGAAAAATACATAAAAATCTCAATATTCCTTCCAGATAAACTTTTTCAACTGCATATTATTGTAAGACCCATGAACATGAGATAATAATTCACATGGGGAATCAAGAATATAGACACCCCTAGTAATTTTATGGGTAGAGTAATTTATGGAAACTGTGCGTTTGCTCATTTCTTCTATATAATTTGGACCATGCCAAAAGAAAGTAGGGATGTCCTTAACATACTGGGAGTAGGGAAAACTCTATATAATATTCCATTGGAAACCTTCATGGATTGAGCTTAGAACTCCAAGAATCGGATTAAGCTTCTGCCTTTTTTTGAAATTTTTGAACGAAATTAGCTTCTGCTTTTTGAAATTCTTGAACAAAATTTGCTCCTGCTTCTTTGAAGCTTTTTGGAACAAATTGAGTTTGTTATCCTTGAAGACTTTGGACTAAAAAAATGGAATAGATCCTTGAAGCTTTTTGGAACATCAAACCAAGAAAAGGATTAACAATTTTGGTTCTCATGGAAATGTAACAAGACTTGTTATAAGTCTTGTTTTGTTAATCATTAAATTCCCATTTATGCTTAGGTATCCACCTAGACATAAATGACTACTTAGTCATTTATAGATTTGTGGCTTCTTGCCACGTGTTAGGTATGTAATTTATTTATTTCTATCCAGTTATTAGTTAACTGGGTAATATCCCGTTACCCGGTAATTAACCAATTACCCATATAATTAAGTATTATCTCAATTTACCTAAAAAATACTACTCATTTTTAATATACTTTATACATACCTTGTATGGTACTAGTCCATAATTATTGAGTATTATCGCTCGACTCGTATTTTATCCCAAATTGGTCACTTTCAATAAAACTCATTTTCTTTAATTCGTGTACCCTTTATCCATCATACACTTATTTCTCGCTTGTTATAAATAGTGTAAATACGTTAACCTCAAAATAATCTCATCCCCGAGTCTATGTCAATTAATTAAAGACAAAACTTTTAAAGTTTGAAAACGGGAGATGTAATATCCTCCCCCCTTAGAAATATTCGTCCTTGAATGTTCAACTCCCCGGGATCTATATAACTTTGGTAGGGTTGCCTTTGTAACAACACTAATACCCACTCTTCCTGTAGAAGCTTAAAAATCCAACACCACACAGGACCACAATTATCAATAACGAGAATGGCCTCACACGACCAACGACAATAACCAACACAAGAATTTATGCACGTACCTTATGGTTATGACGTCTTAGTAGGACCCTTCTTTGGAGGAGGAAATAAGTAAGGATATCTAGACTTCATGTTTTCCTCGGCCTCCCAAGTCATTTCTTCCACATTGTTACTCAAAAGCACTTTCACAGATGCTACCTCCTTATTCCGTAGCTTGCGTATTTGTCGGTCTAGGATGGCAATCGAAATTCCCTCGTATGACAAGTCCTCTGTAATCCGTACATAATCCGTGGGCACCACTCAGGTAGGATCACTAATGCACTTCCGTAACATAGATACGTAAAAAACTGGATGGACAAACTCTAACTCCAATGGCAATTCTAACTCATAAGCTACTTGGCCCACTCTCAGAATGATCCTATAAGGCCCAATACATCGTGGGCTAAGTTTTCCTTTCTTTCCAAACCTCATCACACCTTTCATAGATGACACCTTTCATAATACCCAGTCATCAACCCTGAACTCTATATCTCGTTGCCGCTCGTCAGAATATGGCTTCTGATGACTCTGAGCTGTCAATAATCGATCCCGGATCAACTTTACTTTTTTTGTTGCTTGCTGAACCAGGTCTGGCCCATGTAATCCAGATTCTCCAACATCAAACCACCCTATAGGTAGCCTACACTTCCATCTATAGAGAGCTTCGTACAGAGCCATTTGAATACTGGTATGGTAGCTATTATTAGATGCGAACTCAATAAGCCACAGATGATCTCCCAGCTACCTTTGAAGTCTATCACACAAGCTCGTAACATATCCTCAAGTATCTGAATAGTACGCTTAGCTTGTCCATCTGCCTAGGGATGAAATGTTGTACTAAGACTTACTTGAGTACCCAATCCTTTTTGGAAGTACCTCCAGAAGTTAGCTGTAAATTGAGCTCCTCTATCCGAGATAATAGATACAGGGACACCATGCAGTCATACTATTTCCTTAATACAAAGCTTTGCATAATCCTCTAAGGAATATGTACTCCTAAAGGGCAAAAAATGGGCTGACTTTGTAAGCCTATCAACAACCACCCATATCGAATCGAACTTACACTGGATACGAGGTAAGCCCACGATGAAATACACATTGATTACTTCCCATTTCCAAGTTGGGATTTTCATAGCCTGTAATAACCTACCGGGTTTCTAATGCTCAATCTTAACCGGCTGACAGTTAGGACACTGAGCAAGAAACTATGCTATATCCTTTTTCATTCCGTCCCGCCAATATACTTCCCTGATATCATGATACATCTTTGTTGCTCCTAGATGGATAGAATAACGAGAATAGTGAGTTTCTCCCATAACCTGCCAACGCATCCCTACAACATTAGGCATACATAATCACCCTCAATATCTGAGGACCCCATCTTCCACAATTTCAAACGTCATCTTCTCCGTCTGAAGGGCGGTATCCCTATAATGAACTAAGACATGATCCTCGGACTGGTGTTCCTTTACTTCAGTTTCTAAAGTGGATGTTGTCGTATCTTGAATAAGAATTCTAATATCACATGAGTCCAGTAATCGAACTCCAAGACTAGCTAGGATGAAACGCATGGGCTATTCATCTTTTCTGGCTATAGATATGATAGGCTACCCATAGATCTACGGCTGAGGGCGTCGGCTACTATGTTTGCTTCCCCGGATGGTATAAAATATCAACATCATAGTCTTTAAGTAGCTCCAACCATATCCTTTGATGTAGATTAAATTCCTTTTGCTTGAAGATGTACCGGAGACTCTTATGATCCGTATAGATATCAACATGAATGCCACATAAGTAGTTCCTCCACATCTTTAGTGCATGAATTACTGCGACTAACTACTAATCGTGTGTCAGGTATTTCTTCTCGTGCTTTCTTAGTTATCTAGAAGTATGGGCTACAACCTTACCATGCTGCATCACCACACAACCCAATCCAATGCCTAAAGCATCACAATAGATCACATAACCATCGGTCCCTTCTGGGAGTGTCAAAACCGGTGCTGAAGTTAATCTGTTCTTTAAGGCGTGGAAACTCCGTTCGCAAGCGTCAATCGATTGAAACTTTGCTCTATTCTGATTCAACTTTGTTAAAGGTGCCGAAAGGGAAGAAAATCCTTCCACAAATCTCCTATAATAACCTGCCAAACCGAGAAAGCTACGAACCTCCGTCGGTGTTGTAGGTGTAGGCCAAGTCTTTACTGCTTCAATCTTTTGTGTATCCACCCGGATGCCTTCACTCGAAATGATATGCCCAAGGAAAGCTATAGAATTCAACCAGAATTCACATTTAGAGAATTCTGCATACAACTTCCCTTTTTGTAGAGTTTTGAGCACAACACACAAATGATCTGCATGTTCAACCTCTAAACGAGAATACACCAATTTATCATCGATAAATGCAATTATGGATAGATCTAAAAAGGTCCTGAACACACGATTCATCAAATACATGAATATTGTTGGGGTATTGGTCAAACCGAATGACATAACACAAAACTCAAAGTGCCCATATCTGGTCCTGAATGTTGTCTTCAGAATATCTTCATCCTTGACCCTTACCTGATGGTACCCGGACCTCAAGTCTACTTTTGAAAACCACTTGGAACCTTGTAACTGATTAAATAAATCATCAATCCTCGGGAACGGGTACTTATTCTTGATCGTTACCTTATTCAACTATCTATAATCAATACACGTCCATAAGGAACCATCTTTCTTCCTTACAAATAACAAAAATGCTCCCCATGGTGATATACTAGGTCTGATAAAGCCCTTTTCAATCAAGTCCTTTAGTTGTTCTTTCATCTCTTCTAGCTCTGCGGGGGCCATTTTATATGGAGGAATAGATATTGGATGAGTATCTAGTAGTAAGTCAATAGCAAACTCAATTTCTCGCTCTGGGGGAAGACGTGGAAGCTCATCGCGAAAAACATTGGGAAACTCATTGACCACAGGGAAGGACTGAATGGTTGGTGACTCCACTTCCACATCCTGAACCCAAACTAAGTGATAAATATAGCCCTTATGATCATCTTCCTTGCCTTGAGATAGGAAATGAATCTTCCTCTCTGCGATGCCGTATTACCTTTCTACTCCATAACAGGCTCACTTGGAAATTGAAATCGGACTATGTTTGATCTACAATCAATGTTGGCAAGACAAGAACCAACCAATCCATATCCATTATAACATCAAATTCTAACATATCTAACTCGATTATGTCTGCTACGGTAGATCGACCATGAACTACTATTATACAACCCCTATAAACTTGCTTAGCTATCACTGAGTCCCTAACAGGTGTAGACACCTCAAAAGGTTTAACCAGTTCAGATTTTATTTCAAACTTACTAGCAACCAATGGGGTAACGTATGATAAGGTGGAATCCGGGTCAATCAGTGCATATACATCATATGAGGAGACTGATAATATACCTTTAACAATATCAAGCGATGACTTTTGGTCCTGTCATTCTACCAATGCATAAATGCGGTTTTGAGGACTGCTCGAGCTAGATGCTCCGCCTATACCTCTACCATGACTCATTGGTTCTTGTGGATCTTGCCTAGGGGGTGTACTGATGATGATGAACCAACTACAAATCCCGTTGGCTGAGCTATTCTTGCATCACCTTTCTTTGGACAATCCTTCATAACGTGGCTTGGATAAGCACAAGTATAACAAATACATAATACCATATGACACTACCCGGTATGGTGCTTACCACATTGAGCACATCGTGGAAAAGGCAGCCTCATCTGACTTGACTCGCCCCTGTACAAAGAACCTGAGGCGCTGAAATTCTGACCAAAACATAAATATGTGGAACGATCAAATCCCTTACTACTAAATTGAGGGTGCGCGCTAGCTGATGTCTAGGCTGGAAACCTCAGGCACTGCTACCTCTGACCACTTCAAAACTCACCACAAGGACCCGAAGACCTCGCTCTCTTATTCTTGGCCCTATCATGCTCATGATTGGCCCTCTATTTCTGTTTACGCTCCTCTACACCTTGAGCGTATGCCTAAATACAAGAAATATCCATGTCTGGCTGAAGTGAGACCGACATACAATCGGTAAGCAAGTGAGGCTCTAATCCCATTACAAACCAGTGAACCCGATCCTCCATCTTAGATACAATAGTGGGCATATACCTAGACAATGAATCAAACTAAAGACTGTACTAAGGAACGCTTATATTACCCTGCCAAAGGGTCAAGAACTTATCAACTCTGGCCCGTCTAAGACCTGGTGGCAGATAATGACGAAAACAAGCTTCTATAAACTCCTGTCATACTACTGGAGGGGGATCCTCACCTCTGGACAATTCCCAAGACTCGTACCAATTAACTGTAACATCTCAGAGTCTATACGAAGCTAGCTCAACTGACTCAGTCGTAGTGGCCTTCATTACTTGTAACGTCCCCTGCACTCTATCAATAAATACCTGAGTGTCCTTGTTTGGATCTGCCCCAGTGAATACCGAATGGTCTAAATTAATAAAGTCACGAAGCCTCACACTAACGGACCTATCTGCATGACCAATACCTATTTCCTGACGCCGAGCCTGTGCGGCTACTAATTGGGTTAACAGCTGAATAAAAACTCTCATCTCCTTACACAGTGTGTCCTGCTAAGGTACTAAATGTACAGGGGCGGACGCTGGAAATGGTGCCCCTCGGAGCTTTTCTAGAAAGGGCGGGGTATGTGAAGTCTGAGATGAAATCTCACTATGAGACTCTCCCCGAGCCCTGGTAACTCGTGGCGCTTGAGTAGTAGTCTCACCAGCCACAGACTTTCCCTTCTAGGCTGCTATAGTCTGTGGAGGCATCGCTGAAAATATAACATATCGTAAAGAACATGAATATGTTATATTGCACGATCTTAGATAAGAGGAGAGGATAACATCCTATATCTCCCGTAGCCTCCTATTTATAAGTATGGTACACAACACATACATAAACAAGACTCTACTAGACACGGTCTGTAGACAACCTTAGGACAGAACTGCTCTGGTACCAGTTTTGTCACAACCCAAACCAATGGGCCGTGATGGGTTCCTGAGTGTGAAACTGTCAAACACCACTAAGCATGTGTCTAAGATATAAACCTGAATAACATCAGCTGAATTACGAAAATAACATATATGAAGGAAACCTGCCAAAAAGACATATGTACGTATACATGCAGAATACAGTGGGTGAGCCGACAAGGCTGCAATAGACAACTCTACACCCAAAACTGAAAGCCGACAAGGCCACATATAACCCAACTAGACATACTGTATACAGACCTCTAATAGAAATATAACTCTACAAAGATGTGACTGAGCCATGTCATACCCATATATATATATATATATATATATATATATATATATATATATATATATATATATACACACACACACAAACATATCATACTAAAATCAAAAGCAACTACGAATCAAGTGGAGCACGCCAACTCTTGCTGATCAAGGATCCTAAAAAGGGGGACCGTCAGCTTGCCTACCTGTACCTGCGAGCATGAAACACATGCCCCGTAAAATAGGGTATCAGTAGAATAATATACTGATTATGTAAGGAATGAAAATCAGTACATAAGATACATAGATAAAATATGGAATAAAGAAATCCGTATGTAAACTTGAATAACATTATAAATCCTAAAACATTTATAATGTCACGCACGTTCATATAAATGTAGTGTCATGCATAGGTATAGATGTACATAATATCATCAAGCCTCTGGGAGCATCCCATCATATCGTCTTGGCCATTGTGGGTAACATCATCAATATATACCAGCCGATCAGGTGGTGGTACGTATATAATGCCGTAATATTTTTCCATATCCCATATACATATATTTACATATATATGCATATATAACACCATCTAGTCATGGATCAATGCACATGTATAAATGGGTGAAATGCATGAAATATACACAAAAATCTCAATATTTATTCCGGATAAACTTTTTCAACTGTGTATTATTCTGAGACCCATGAATAGGAGATAATAATTCACATGGAGAATCAAGAATATAGACACCCCTAGTATTTCTATGGATAGAGTAATTTATGGAAACTTTGCGTTTGCTCGTTTATTCTATATAATTTGGACCATGCCAAAAGAAAGAATGGATGGCCTTAACATACCCGGAGTTGGAAAAATTTCATATTATATTCCGTTGGAAACCTTTGTGAATTGCACTTAGAACTCCAAGAATTGGATTACGCTTTCGGTTTTTTCTTTGAAATTTTTTGAACGAAATTAGCTTCTGCTTTTTGAAATTCTTGAACAAAATTTGCTTATGCTTCTTTGAAGCTTTTTGGAACAAATTGAGTTTCTTATCCTTGAAGACTTTGGACTAAGAAAAATGGAATAGATTCTTGAAGCTTTTTGGAACATCAAACCAAGAAAGGATTAAAGTTTGTGGTTCTCTTTCTGTCAAGTATGAAAATGTAACAAGACTTGTTATAAGTCTTGTTTTGTTAATCATTAAATTCCCATTTAAGCTTAGGTTGCCACCTAGGCACAAATGTATACTTAGTCATTTCTAGATTAGTGGCTTCTTGCCATGTGTTAGGTATGTAATTTATTAGTTTCTCATCACTTATTAGTTAACATGGCAATGTCCCGTTACCTAGTAATTAATCAATTACTCATATAATTAAGAATTATTTCAATTTATCTAAAAATACTACTTATTTTTAATATACTTTATACATTATTTTATCATGGCCATATGGTACTTGTATGTTACTTGTCCATAATTATCAGATATTATCGCTCAACTCGTATTTTATCCCAAATTGATCACTTTCAATGAAACTCATTTTTTTTAATTCATGTACCTTTTATCCTTCATGAGACTTATTTCTCACTTGTTATAATAGCATAAATACGTTAACCTCAAGATAATCTCATCCCCGAGTCTATGTTAATTAACTGAAGATAAAACTTTTAACGTACAAAAATACGAGATGTAACAATATTGTCCTTTCTCTGGTGGTAAAAAATAGTGATATTGTAGTCCTTAAGCAACTCTAACCACCTCCTCTGACGTAAATTAAGATCCTTCTTCTTGAGAGAATGCTGCAAACTTCGGTGATCAGTATAGATCTCACAATGGAAACCATACAAATAGTGCCTCCAAATCTTTAGGTCATGAACAATAGATGCTAGCTCAAGGTCGTGAACATGATAGTTCTTTTCACGCACCTTTAACTATTTGAATACGCAGGGAATCATCCTACGATCCTGCATCAACACCGTGCCGAGGCCAACTCGCGAAGCATCACAGTAGACTGTATAAGAACCCGAACCTGTAGGCGATATCAATACTGGGGCCGTAGTCAAAGGTGTCTTGAGCTCTCCTCACACTCCTCCGTCTATTTGAACGGAGCACCCTTCTGGGTCAACCTGGTCATAGGTGTTGTAATATATGAGAATCCCTCAATAAATTGACGGTAATAACCCGCCAAATAAAGAAAATTCTTGATCTCGATAGATGAGGTTGCTCTGGGACAACTCTACACTACTTCCACCTTCTTCAGATCCACCTTGATCCCTTCACTCGATACTACGTGACCCAAAAATATCGCAGAATCCAACTAGAACTCACATTTTTAGAACTTATGTATATAAATGCTTTTCTCTCAAGGTCTGACGTACTGTCCTGAGGTGCTGCTCATGATCTTCTCGAATCTGGGAGTACACTAGAATGTTATCAATAATGAAAATGACGAACAAGTAAAGATATGAACGGAATACACTGTCCATCAGATGTATAAATGCTACTGGGGTGTTAGTTAGCCCAAATGACTAACAAGGAACTTGTAATGGCCATACCGAGTCCTGAACGCAGTGTTCGAGATATATGGCTCCCAAATCTTCAACTGACTATAACTTGAAAACAAATCAATCTTGGAAAACACTCGAGCACCATGTAACTGATCAAATAGGTCATCAATACGAGGCAAAAGATACCTATTCTTCACTATAACTTTTTTCAACCGGTAATAATCAATGCATATAAGCTTAGAACCATCCTTTTACTTCACAAACAAGACAGGAGCACCCCAAGGTGACACACTAGGCCGAATAAATCCCTTATTAAGCAATTTACTATTCTTCACTATAACTTTGCTCAACCGGCCATAATTAATGCATATACGCATATAACCATCTTTTTACTTCACAAACAAGACAGGAGCACCCCATGGTGAAACATTGGGCCGAATAAATCTCGTCCATCTGAAGTTTCAGCATTCTCAGCATTCTGCTTTCGGATACCACTTAAGTCATCCATTTTTACTTTTCCTTTGACTTTTGTATTGCTTGGAAGAGGAGGAGGTGGAGGGCCTCTAGATCTGATGTGATATGTTGATGATGCCAGTATGAGCGAACCAACCTTAGGGGATGGGTATAAAGAATAAAGAGAAAAAACAAAAAAGGTAGGCAAGTCAGCAAGGTTTCTGAAATGTTTGCAGTATTTAAACACATATTGCGGGAATGTAAATTCCTGTCCTAATTTGGGAGCCTTTTTGTGCCCGAGGTAGGCCTAGAGAAAAATAGATTTGGAGAACTTTAGATGCTAGTAAATACTTCATTTCATAATGTGAAAATAAACGAATCCCAAAACGACACTAATACAATAGAAAAGTAAGTCACTATTGACACTTGGACTTATTACGTTTAGGAAAGCAAATAAATCTAGACTACTTGGTCCCAGAAGGACCTTCCCAGATTCGATCATTTTGACTCCATCATACAGGTTCCCCAGCTCACGCAGATGCAACAACAGGTAGGCTCTGGTCAGATGTCCTCCTTCACTTCCTTCAGTATTCTGACGATCCTCAATCCTCTTTATGACTTTGCCCTCCATCTCTACTAATCCTCACCGAAGATATTCCAACTTTCTATTGGAAGTGATAGCCATTTCTTTCCATTCGTCGATCAACCTTATATCTCTCTCGTGTATTTCCCGATGCTTATTCTGAGAATTATGGACCCTCCTGCAGAGCCTGTTGTACTTGACTTGAGCTTCAGCTTCTTCATCTATGATCCTATTTCCTTGACCGGCTCCTGGCCTCACCATTCCCTTCAGATTGTCTTCTAACTATGTTGGGTAGAGAGGTTCACACCCCACATGATACCTATCTGGCTCAATGGTGTTCTTTCCACAATGATCTTGCAGTGCCACATGTGCTGAGCTTGGCACTTGTAAGCGATGTCGTCATCCTAAAAGCCTGCTCTGAAATGGCTCATTTTGGCAATCCTGGTACAACCTGTTTTATGCCCGCTTGCCTTAGAACTCAGATAGGGACATAAGAGTATATCCCTCTCAACCCAATCAACACCAAGTGTGGAGCATCCCTGGATCTGATGATGAATTTGTCTGTTGGGAACCATTAAAACATCCATTGCACCTACTCCTCCGTCAGATTGTTGAAGAACTCTACCCGCTCGTTGGCACTTTCTGGCTGAGAAAACTTGTCCGGAATGTAAGTCATCCACTTAGGCTGGTGGAAGGCAATATGGTCGTTCCAAGCCCTTCGCGGAAATTCTTGGTGATAGTGATCTTTTTGAAGTGGTTCTAATAACCACAAATGTAGCAACAGGTTACACCCCTCAAAATGTTTGATCCCCTTTTGACAGCGCTCTATAGCCCTATAGATGTTAGCTATGATCATGGGGACTATAATGTATGTTTTTCCATTGATCCCTTCCATCAGAGTCTTGGCGACCATGGCCAACGTAATATGGATTCTTTCACTTTTCATTGGGAACAATATCAAGCCCAAGAAACATATAATAAACACTAACACTTTGCAGTGGATGTGTCCTAGAGAAGTGATAGAGAGCTCATCATGGAAGGTACGGTAGGACTTGCTATGACCATATCTCTCGTACAAGTATTCAAAGGGTATGTAGGTTCTCTAGGCATCCCAAGTCAGCATTTTTCTTTAACCCCATCATTTTTAGGAACCCTTTACCAGTATGGTTCTCTGGTACCAATAACCCAAGGCTATCCTAAGTCAATCCCGCAAGTCCTCAAATTTCCTCTAGGAGTGGAGTCATTTTTATGTCGCCGAAACGGAAGACAGCCCTTTCACTGTCCTAGAATAAAGTGGTAGCCTCGATCAACCTGTTGTTTGGCTAAATGTCTAGTAGAGAAGGCAAATTTCCCTAGTACTTTCTTACATATTTCTTGTCACTTAGGGAAAGGTCTTCCCAACAATCTAGCAGCAATGGTGGAATGTTGGTAACTACACCGAATCTGGGGACCTCGTGCCTCATTTTCTACTAAGCAAAAAGGTTAGGCCCTTCTTCCTCACCAGACTCGACTATTTATACAATCATGATTAGCATATTGGCATTTAGTTTTCCAAATTAATGCACCGAACGTGGTTATGTCTGTTGGGATTATGGAAACCCCGGTGGACTTTTGGATAAGGCTCATTATGTGGAAAACACATTAATCCGACTAGGTTTGACCATTATGCATGCACAATTTCAATCAGAATAAGGTTACTATGGGGGTCTAGACTGTTACCCTCAAGCGCAAAACTCGAGGGGGAAGGCACGAAATCGTCGATTGCACTTGTGATCGATTAGTTTTACCGCAAATAAGCCTTTCCGGATTTAAGGGTAATAAATAGGAAGAGTGCAACCACTCATCAAGCGTTGCTATATGATTTAATATGCATGAGTGGAGTATGATGTGGAGCATGGTTTATGCAATACTAAATGGCATGTTATTAGGTATTTTCACATAGGAAGAATAATAAATAAAGTATTTAAATAATTGAAAGGCAGTTACGAAAATAGAAAACAAAGAAATCATAAATGCTCGAAAATAGACAGTTAAATTCAAAGAAGGGAAATGGTATGGGATAGGGCATGCTTGGATTAATTCACAAAAGCAAGTTTGTTATGGTAAGAGCCTAAAAGCATCACCAGCAGAGTCGCATGTTGTCGTGCCTCCTTTTTCCTCTACGGACAAAGTTCATGTTTTGACATTCATGGGTAAATAACTCTTTCCTTTTGGGATTTGGGTATTTGAAAGTTTCCACCTAACGAATTATGGTGTGTTAGGGCACCTACATCAATTAAGTCTTAGACTAGTTTGCACTACCAGAGATTTAGGGTAAGGTCTGGAAATAACCTTGAAGGGAAGGTGTTAGGCACCCCTCGCGGTCCATAACGGTGGGTGCTAGCCAAACTTATACATATGTGAATTAGTCCTTTTATCAAATAAATAGATTTAACACATACTTGCAAATAAAGGTGTGTTTTGACATTTTTAAGCACATGTATGATTCAAGTAATGAAACAAAGGGAAAAGACTTAAACAAGTTGCACATATATGAAGTAAATTCATTGAAACAACAGGAGTTGGGAAAAGGTTCCTAGGTTGGTTAGCCTGCAGGATCATACCCACACATTGCCCGGTAATCACTCCTCAACGAGGGACTATACGTGACATCAATGCATAATTATCATATACTTAATACCCAATTCCCTCCCCTTCTTCATAGCCTAAAGCATTCTAACAACCTTGAAAGATATTTTATGCATTCTCTACCCGTCCCTTCCTCGTGGCCTTGGAGGTATTTAAGACCTCTAATTTTAGGTAGTTCTAGATCGTCCGAAGGTATTTAAAGGAGAAAAGTCTATGCGTGAATCAAAACAATTAGGACTGAATTTAAAGAGGGAACAATTAAAGGCTCACATTTACCTCCACAAACATAACAAGCAAGTGCACGGCTCAAACAACAATTTCAAGTATTTGAGAAAAACCCTAGAACATGATATCTAGGTGAGTAGAGATTATACAGTATTGAATTAAGACTGAATCCTACTTGCCTACTAATTTTTAAAACCTGTTGAATGTGGGCAGCTCTCAAATAACAAGGGGCAGTTTTATCGTTTGCAGAATTTTAATCGCCCTACAGGCTTGTCTAGATGTATAACAAGGATATCCTAGGAGAATGATATCTATTATTATTAAGAATGTAACTAAACAACAAACAGTTTTAGACAGTAGTTTGGATCTTATAGGCATGCTTTCTAGCAGTATTATTTAAGGTAGCGTTGAAACTTGTTGAAGAAGTGGACAAATTAGTTAATTAAACCAATTCAGAACAAACAAACATGAGTTGAACTAATTTTCTAACTTAACTGGTTTTAAGTCCTATAGGCATGATTTCTAATTAAGCATAAGGTGAAACAAACAACATTCATTTAACCAAAGTGAAGCCTCTATAGGCATGATTTCAATAGAGCTGATTATAGCCCTATAGGCATGATCTCTATTATTAAAGCTAGTTTAGATCCTATAGGCATGGATTCTAATTGTGTGGAAGTAAAGCAAACAGAATTCATTTTAAAACAGATCCTATAGGCATGTTATCTATAACACATTTGAATCAACAGGGGCCCTATAGGCATGGTATCTACCTAATTTTACCCTTAATATATAACTACCCTCCCTTTTCACTAATCACCTCACTGTTTGTTTACAATAATTATTACAGACCAATGAATTGAATATAAAATACATAAATGGAACAAAAATTAATCTGTAGGGAGAGTAATTAACTTGGCAGAAGTGAGGCAGAATAGGCAAAGACAGGTGAAGGCATGCTAGATAACTAGTAGTCAATCAACATGATAGTTACATATGTAGACATGTTAAATAAAATAACAAGCAAACAAGCAAAGTGGAAACATGCTGATCATAGATTTGAATAGGGAGTATTGGGCATGCTGGTGAGCAATAAACAGAAGCAAGAGTAAACTTAGGCCATATGAACTAAAGCAATAAGTAAACACGTAGGTTTTGTTTCTAAAAAATTAATCAGAAGCATACCTAGTTAAAGAAAGAACACACAAGGTGTGAGCAAGGTATTGTGCAATTTCCAGCCTTGGCTTGCAGCCGGCTAGAGTAGCAGGGATCACAAGTAGAAAAGAGAGCAAAAAGAGAGCATTTTTAGAGTGAAAAAGTAGTAGTTTTTGAACTGTTGTTCGTTGCCGAAGTTAAAATAAGAGGGAGTTTATATAGTAATCAAAATCTTAAAAAAATAAGGTAAAGGATTAATTAAGTAGCAATTAGGGAAATTCATGGAATCAATCACATGTAAAATCAGCATGTCTTCCTTTTAATCAAGGTTTAATCAATCAACGGTCAAAACAGGACAGATATTTAAGGAACAAATCGAGTACGGCTTAAGTACGGAGTAGGTAATTAGGGGTGAATGAACATGGGTTTTAATTAAGGAAACAATCAGTAAGAATCTGCAAAATAATAAATAAGGCAAGGGAAAACTAATTAAGGCAAGAAGTTCAATGAAACCGAGTAGAGAGGTAAGAATCAATAGTTTTGTTAAGGAAAAGAGTTCAAATCAAACCAGGAAATAAGAACTTTAGAATAATCAAGGGTTCAATCAAAAAGAAAATCACGTAAAGAGTCAGCAAGTTTCGGCAAAATAAGGTAAGAAATGAATAGTCAAGCATAATTTTAGCAAAACAAATTTTTAAATCTGGAAAGCGACACTAATTTAAGGAGAAAGATATGGGTCTTAACCTGAATAGTCAAAATGAACACAAACATGTAAAATCAGTGAAAAAGTTGAACTAAGAAACTTAGTAGAGCTATATTGGGATAAGAAAACCACGAGACATCTATATGGCTAAAGAAAACTCACAAGAACCAAGGCAAGAACACAGTCAGTACACCAGTACTTAGAAACTAAACGCAAAATGTGAAAAATTATGGCTTTTAGTATAAATGAGTTAAGGATTAGAGCAAACCCTACGAAATCAGCTAGAACATATGGGAAACAGAAGATTAAACACTCACAATTACCAAACGTTTTGGAAAAAGAAATTTCTGAAAAGCCTAGTTTAGAAAAAATGAAAGATCATTCGAAAATCACACGATTCTTGTAAAAAAACCAAAAGGTTCTTATAAAACTCATATGCAATAGGTCCAAACCATCTAAGATCTATACAGATCTAAGAAGTTCAAAAGAAACAAATTAGGGTTTCGAGAAGAGCAATCACAGAGATAAGAATCAAACCTAGAAACCCATAGATATAGGAATATCTCACTCGGAATCAAACCAGGCCAGCCTGAAATAGGCGAGAAATGACCGTAGATGCAAGCAAACTGACCCTGGATATGGCAATACCAATATGAGGGAGGCCATTAGAGGCCTGATGGTGGTGGGGAAACACTATGAAAGGCAGCACATGACCGACGATGTGGGTAGATTAGGGTAAGGACTTGAGAGCTGCTAGAGAGGGAAGGAATTTCAGGGCGGCGGATGGTGGGAAATAAAAGGGTTTTGGGGGGGGGGGTTGTTTGGGACTAAAAAGGAATGGGCTAATTGTGGCAGTTGATTTCTATGATCAACGGCCGAGATTGAAAGGGTTTGAGGGCCGGATCGGGTCTTAGTGTTTGGGATGGGTAAGTTTAAATTAAAATTGGGTTGGTATTGGGTCGAATTAGGACCAAAATTGGAATAAAAATAGGGCCAGATTTTAAATATCCACTTTTAATAACTACACAATTTATACAAAATAATAAATGAGTTCCAAAAAATATCTTTGCATACTAAATGATTTAAAATAGTTATTTAACATTTTAAAAATATATAAGACCATTTTATGTATAATTAATGTAATTATACATTAGTATGAGCCATTATTGCAAAGATGTGCAATTTAGTCTCAAATGTGAATGTAATTACAAAAATGGACTAAAAATATTTAAACACTATGTGGGCATAAATAATGAATTTATATAGATAAATCACCCCAAAAGTAATATGAAGGATAATTATTGGGTATCTTATAAATAAAAATATAAGAAATAAATTAATTTGGAGCTTTTACAATTATAGAAAAATTATACAGAATACTTATGCATGCTTATAACTGCATATGTACTATTTTGAAAGTGTATATATGTGTTTTGAAAATATGTGAGGAAAAACTGGGTATCAACAGTGCTAAAGTAATAACTAATGCCATGAACCATTGATCAGAAGATAGCTTAAGTCTACATAAAGGTTGATCAGAAGGAAGAGAAAAATAAAGAGTTACATCAACTAAGTAAATCAGGAGTCTGATTATTGGACCCAGAAAGTTATAAACCTCGTGATTGAGAACATTGCAGGATCGCTCTTAAATATCAGAGGTACAAGAGAGATAGTGTGATAGCCATATTCTATAACAACTATACGATAAAGCCAGTTAGAAGAGTTCCAACCTCATAAAAAGTCAGTATGAAGCTCTCACTGGATTGTGTATGCACCAGAGATGCAAGTATTATAATAAAGCTTCAAGTTGTGGATGTGAATTATACCAATGTGAAAGGGAGGTTATGAAAGAGAGAAGAATGTGAGGGAATATTTTAAGGTAAGTAAGGTTAAGGTGAACAACGCTTGAGATACTCAAATGCAGAAGGCTTTGAATAGTCCATACTTTTGATAGAAGGCTAGAAGTATGGGAATTCAGTATACAGGAATGATAGTGGCGTCGTTAGTGGCATATCATCCAGCCTATGGTTTCTAGGTACTAAGAGATCTAATCAAGAGAGTAAAGAAGAGTTAGAGACGATGCGATGTCTCGCTTGATGTTCCAGAGCAACATAAGAAAATCAATGGTGCAAAGTTGAAGGAAGGCTACGAGTAGTATAAATGGATATATGTAGGTCACAAGCTAAAGTACGGTAGAGCAACAAGGTTTTAGGAAGATAGGAGTAAGGATAAGAAAATGTGAGTGATAATGTGACGAAAATGGATAAGTCCTCGGGATTAAGCCCAAGAAAATAAGAGAGTTGATGGTTTCTCTATGTTATAGAAAGCTCAGTATAGCCTAAATGAAATCAAAGGAGTCTAAGCCTATTAGCATTTAGAAGAGATGGAACGCTGCCCTCGTAGTAGAATGAGGGTGTAATTGTGATAAATAAAGAATGACGTTTGGGCATTCGATTGAGTAACGATTTGAAGAAAAAAGGTATTTCATGAATTCTACAGGATTAAAATACCTACTAAGGTGAATCACATTGTGATACTATGAAATATGGTTATTAAAGCATGTTATAGGCCAACGGGGATCAGTCTAATCATTTAAGATGTTCCCCGATGAGATGTGAGCCCCATCGGCAGTGTTACATAAAAGGTCAAGTTATCAGTGGTAGATTATAGATCAATATTGAGGTGAATCAACAATGGATGGATAAAAGGTACATTGGCCACTCCTCTCCTACTAATGACACATCTTCATCAGGAAAATACATTTTTAAGGGTTCATATTCTCCTCCCACCGGATTTTAAGCAAGATTATCTACAAATGCTTGTCCTTTGACCACCTTTTGAGTTACGTAGATGATATCAAACTCACTCAACAGTATCTGCCACTTGGCTAACTTACCAGTCGGCATAGGTTTCTGAAATATATACTTCAGAGGGTCTATCCTGGATATGAGGTATGTTGTATAGGCACAGAAGTAATTCCTCAACTTCTGGGCTATCCGGGTCAAAGCACAACAAGTGCATTCTAGCAGAGAGTATCGTACTTCATAAGGTGTAAACTTTTTACTCAAGTAATATATGGCTTGCTCCCTTCTCCTTGTCTCATAATGTTGTCCTAGAACACATCCGAAGGCTCTATCCAATACATATAGATAGAGTAGAAAAGGCCATCCTGTCTCTGGCGGGACCAAGACCGGTGGTGTGGACAGGTACTCCTTGATTTTGTTCAAAAGCTTTCTAACAATCCTCGGTCCAGCTTGTCTCATAATCTTTCCTTAGCATTTTGAAGATGGGTTCACATATGACTGTGGACTGTGCTATGAAGCGTATGATATAGTTGACACATCCTAGGAAGCTCATCACGTCCTTTTTGCTCCTAGGCAGTGGTAACTCCTGAATAGCCTTAACTTTAGACGGGTCCAGCTCGATCCATCGATGAGTGACAATGAATCCCAATAACTTTCGCGTGGGAACCCCGAATGCACACTTTGTGGGGTTCAATTTTAAGTTGTACCTCCTTAACCTATCAAAGAACTTTCTCAAGTCTACTATATGACCCGCAACCCTCTTGGATTTGATAATGACGTCGTCCACATAAACCTCTATTTCTTTGTGTATCATGTCATGGAAAATGGTTGTCATGGCTCTCATGTAGGTAGCCCCAGCATTCTTTAGACCAAATGGCATCATCTTGTAGCAATATTTCCCCCATGGTGTAATAAAAGCTATTTTCTCTGCGTCTTCTTCATCCATCCAGATCTGGTAATAACCTGCGAAGTAATCGACAAAGGATTGGAGTTCATGCTTGGTGCAATATTCGATCAGGATGTGTATGTTTGGCAGTGGGAAGTCGCACTTGGGACTTACTCATTTTAAGTCTTGATAGTCAACACATACTCTGACTTTTCTATCTTTATTTGGAACTGGCACAATGTTGGCTAACTAGGTTGGATACTCAACCACCTACAGGACTTTGAATTTGATCTTCTTAGTAACTTCCTCCTTGATTTTTATGCTCATATCTGGTTTGAATTTTCTGAGTTTCTGCTTCACTGGAGGACACATGGGATTGGTAGGCAAATTGTGAGACACTATAGACGTGCTCAAACCAGTGATGTCATCATATGACCATGCATAAATGTCCTCATATTCCTTTAAGAAACGAATGTACTCCTCTTTCTCTGTTGGTGACAAGTGAATGCTGATGTGAGTCTCCTTGACGGTCTCGGCGTCCCCCAAATTTACTGCTTCGGTTTCGTCCAGGTTTGACTTAGGCTTATTCTCAAAGTTTTCAACCTCCCTGACAACTTCCTCGGGTATTTCATCTTCTTCATCCGAATCACCACCCTCGTATTGTGTTGCCTCATTACATGTCACAGTCACCGGTTCATCAAGAAAAATAATAATAACGATATAGAAAGAAAAAGTGTAGAAGATAATAATGAATAATAAAGAGCAACGCATTTTATTAAAACTAAAAAACATCCAGACAAGTACGACTCGATGAATCGAGCATTTATTTTGAAACAAGTAAGTCTTTAAAACAAAGTTACTGAATATCTTAAATGCCTAAAATGGCTATAGAAATAAAATCTAGTAATCTACCCAAGGACTTGGCGGGCCTAGGATGGTGTGGCGGTCCAGTTTCTGAGAACAGCTCCATTCTCCACAGTCTGAATAGTGAGTCCTTCTTCCTCCTCCTCCTCCTCATCCTCCTCCTCAATTATTGCACTGCACTCCATGTCTTCATCCTCAAAGAATAGATTCTTCACCCCAGCTAATGCTTCATCTTCTGTGGTTCCTCCATATTGTATCATATTAGTGAAAAGCTTGATCCAAATGTAGCACTGGTTGCTCGATAGGGTAATATGATCTGTACCATGGAGGTGACCAATCTTTATGCTCTTGCCATGTGTACTAATATCCGACCCCGAAGGTAGTACCATGACCCTTCAGCTGTATCGTTTTTGGTGATACCCTGGAGATTCTTCCCAAGCCCTTTCCTGGGTTCATACCCAAACCGTGCCAGTATGCTTTCTATTTTGCTACTCCACCATTTGTCTTTCTCAACGCCATTAACAGGTTCGATGTGATGATAGGTTTCCCCTCCTAGCCTTCTTCTATTTGATAACCGAGATGGTATGGCTGGTGTAAATGGGGTTACTCCCATATCCATGAATGATCACCTCCTGATGGTTCCATTCGAATTTCATGGCTTGATGTAGTGTGGAAGTCGTGGCCCCAGCGGCATGTATCCATGGTCGGCCCAACAGGAGATTGTATGAGGCTGGTATGTCGAGCACCTGAAAGTCGACGTCAAACCAAGTTGGCCCCATCTACAGGCAAAGGTTAATTTCCTCAACCTGGCCCTTTGAGACCCATCAAAAGCTTTCACGTTCATTTTCCCTGCCTGTATTTCATGAAAAACTTTGTCCAATCTTTTCAAAGTATCTATCGAACAAATGTTGATTCTTGAACCCCCATAAATCAAGACCCTGGCGATGAATTTGTCCTCAAATTGCACTGTGATATGCAACACTTGGTTTTGATTCAATCCTTCAAGCAGTAGTTCATCCTCGTGGAAGATTATTTTATGACTTTCCAGCACCTACCCTTCCATGTTGGCCATTTCCCCACCGGTGATATTGTTGGGTACATAAGCTTTACTCAACACCTTCATCAAAGCATTCTAGTGTGCCTCTGAATTTTGTAACATTGATAGGATGGATATCTGACTTGGGGTTTTGTTCAAATGATCAACAACAACAACAACAAACCCTGTTTGATCGCAATATGTGGGGTCTAGGGAGGGTAGTCTGTACGTAGACCTTACCCCTACCTAGTGCAGGTAGAGAGGCTATTTCCAATAGACCCACGACTCAGGAAAGGCAAGAAGAAGAAGAGAGAATCAAGGAAGGAAGAATGATGGAAGAGAAAAAAAGGGACAGATAAAGGATAAGTAGTATCAAATAATAGCAATAAGGAATACAATACCTGAGGCGAACAAAACCACATAACGTAATAAAAATCTAAGAATATGAAGGGACATGCATGCTACTAAGCCTATCGGTGAACACTATGAACAACCTACTAACCTTCTACCTATATCCTCGACCTCCACGCCCTCCTATCAAGTGTCATGTCGTCAGTGAGCTGAAGCAGCACCATGACATTCCTAATCACTTCTCCCTAGTACTTATTAGGCCTACCTCGATCCCTTCTCAAACTCTCTATGGACAACCTCTCACACCTCCTAACAGGGGCATCAATGCTTCTTTTCCTAACATATCCGAACCATCTCAGCCGTGACTCTTGCATCTTGTCCTCCATGGAGGCTACTCTTACTTTGTCTCGGATAGCTTCATTCTTAATCCTATCTCGCTTGGTACACCCACATATCTATCTCAACATCTTCATCTCTGCTACTTTCATATTCTGCACGTGGGAGTTCTTGACTGGTCAACACTCAGCCCATTACAACATAGGGGGTCGAAACACCACTCGATAGAACTTACCCTTAAGTCTTAAGGTCACATTCCTGTCACATAGAACATCGAAAGTGAGCCTCCACTTCATCCACCCTGCTCCGATGCGATGTGTGACAACTTCGTCATCGCACTAAATTTGTACTCCAAGTATTCTATCTTGGCTCTACTCAGTTTAAAACCTTTAGACTCCAAGGTCTATCTCCAAAACTCTAACCTCTCATTAACTCCGTTATGCGTCTCATCAATCAACATTCTATCATCGGCAAATAGCATGCACCAATGAACCTCCCCTTCGATGTGACATAACAATACATCCATCGCCAAGGAATACAAAAATGGGCTAAGAGTCGATCCCTCGTGCAATCCCATCACCACGGGGAAATGGTTTGAGTCACCACTCACAGCCCTCACCCGAGTCTTAGCATCATCATATATATCCTTAATCACCCTAATGTACGCTACTGGAATGCCATTAACCTCCAAACACCTCCACATGACCTCCCTCATAAATTTATTATATGCCTTCTCAAGGTCAATAAACACCATATGCAAATTTTTCTTCCTCTCCCTGTACTGCTTCACTAATATCCTTACCAAATGAATCGCTTTCGTAGTCGAACGCCCGGCATGAATCCAAACTGATTCTTAGAAATAGATACGCACCTCCTCACCCTGGCCTCCACAACCCTCTCCCAAACCTTCATAGTGTGACTCAATAACTTGATACCCCTGTACTTATTGCAATTTTTGATATCACCCTTGTTCTTGTAAAGTAGAACCATCATACTCCACCTCCATTCTTCGAACATATTTTTGTCTCAAAATAACATTAAATAGCCCAGTGAACCACTCATAACCTGCCCGCCCCACACTCTTCTAGAATTCCATCGAGATTTCGTCCGACCCTATTAATTTGCCCTACATATCTTATGCGTCGCCCCTTCCACCTCCTCTACCGTAATCCGCCTAAAGTACCCAAAATCCAGTTAATCTTAGAGTGCTCCAACTCACCCAGAACAATGCATTTATCCCCCTCCTCATTCAACAGTTTATGGAAGTATGTCCGCCATCTTCTCATAATGAGTGCCTCATCCATTAACACTTTTCCATCCTCGTCCTTGATGCACTTGACTTGGTCTAAGTCACGGGCTTTCTGCTCCCTCACCTTGGTCAACCGGTACAACCTCTTTTCCCTGCCTTTGCCCTCGAGCTCCTCGTACAAACTGGCAAACGTTGCATTCTTAGCCATCGTAACTACTAAATTTGCCTCTTTCTTTGCCTTTATGTAAAACTCCCGGTAAGTCCTTTTTCCTCCTCGTTTTTATTCTCTACTAGCTTCATATAAGCAAATTTCTTAGCTTCTACTTTACCTTGAACCTCTCCGTTCCACCACCAGTCCCCTTTATGACCCCAGGAGAACCCTTCGTGACCCCTAAGACCTCTCCAGCAGCTACCCTAATGCAAGCCACAGTCTTCTCCATACTAGACACGTCCCCCATACTCATCCAGACCCTCAAAGCTAACAACTTCTCCCCTAATTCCTGAGCTTTGTCCTTGGTGAAGTTACCCCACTTGATATTAGGTTGCCTGCACCCCACCGTCTTCTTCATACTCCTCTAGATCTCCATGTCCATGACTAAGAGCCTATGTAGAGTCGTGAGGTGCTCACTGGGGATGACTTTATAGTCAGTGCACAGACCTTTATCACATTTCCTGCAGAGAAGATAATCAATTTGAGTCTTGCCCATTGAATTTCGGAAAATGACCAGGTGCTCTTCCTTCTTCAAGAAACTTGAGTTAGCTATAACCAAATCAAAAGCTCTAGCAAACTCCAACAATGAATTACCTCCCTCATTTCTATTGCCAAAATCGTACATGCCATGCACATCATCATAATCCCTAGAACTAGACCCAATATAACCATTTAAATCTCTTCCAATAAACAAATTCTCTGTGTGCAGGATACTACGCACCATCTCGTCCAAATCATCCTAAAATTGCTTCTTGTCCTCCTGGTTCATACCTACCTGTGGAGCGTATGCACTAATCACATTTACATTAAACCTGCCAACTACCAACTTATTACTCATCAACCTATCATTTACCCTCCTAACCTCAACCACGAGCTCACTGAGGTCCCTGTTTACTAAAATACCTACCCCATTTTTACCTCCAGCGCTCCCTGAGTACCATAGTTTAAACACATCTACATCTCGTGCCCTAGTACCCTTTCATCTGGTCTCTTGAACACATGCTATATTGATCTTCCTCTTCTGAATAATCTTATCTAACTTTATAGAATTCCCCGTCAACATCCCAATGTTCCAAGATCCTATTCTCAACCTAGAAGCTTTCTTACCCCCTTCCCATGCCTGGACTCCAACCCCAGTCCCGCCCGACAACATGACCTTACTCTCACATCGTTCACTACCACCACTATAAACAAAAGGTATTAGGTAGACACTACCACTAAGAACCAAAAATGGGAACGAAGGATTACAAGCTACGAACTCGAGTGCTAAAAATAACTCAAACGAGTGTCTACGAGAATAGAAATACGAGTAGGCACTAGAATAATGAATCTACCACGTTTACGAAACTACCCTATGCAAACACAGAACTAAAATGAATAGATGAAACCTTATGTTTAAAACACTAATAGAAAAGGTAGAAAAAGTAATTAATCCAATCAATTGTTGGCAAGGCAATAGTAAATGGATATGTGCAAAGACAATTCAAGAAAGATAGAACCTGGATCACAGTCGGGAATGTCCGAATGTTCTTCCAAATCCGCTGGCGGCTACTGCTCCAATGGATGCTGAAAAGACTGGTGCTCCGGCAAACATTCAATCGGAAAACAATTAAATCGCCAGAAGAAAGAACGAACTTTGCCGGAAAATCAATCTGCTCAATAACAATTCTTCAATTGATTTCCAAAATTGGATATTCAAGTTTTGAAACACACCAGATGAAAGAACGAACTTTGCCAAAAAATCAATCCACTCAACAACAATTCTTCAATTGTCCAAAATCAGATTTGCAAGTTTCGGTAATCTTCTCCGTTTGAAATTGTAAAATGGTAGGGAAAAAAATGTGTAGCTTTTCAAATGGCATGACGATTAATATTTTGATGTACAGTAGCACACCAATTTAAGATTTTTCTAGATGGAACATAGATATGACAGTTCATTGAAAATATATTTTCCTAGACCCAATAACGGCTACCGACGCCGAAAGTGGAGTTTTTGGAAAAAGGGGTTCTTGATTTTGTCTTAACAGAGAAAAAAGAGCTTCTTCCATGAAGTCCCAGTCCACCGAACATAAAAACATAAAATACAAAGAAACAGAAAAAAAGAAACCTTACTATAATTTTGATCACTAGTAATCAACAGAAAATTAGAAACTTTTGTTCAAATGATCAACGACGGAATATTCCATTGCTTGTACTTTCCTCCAAAGGTCATCTCGCCCTGTTTCAATGATAGGCTGCCTGGTAGTGGCATCCTTACTTGGTCCTCCCAAGTGTTCAGGTGTATACATTCTTCCATTCCTGGTCATTCCTTGTGCAGCATCAGATTCCTCTATCTTTGCCTTTCCTTTCCTCCTAGCTTCGGCAAAGTAATCTCAGGGTATTGCTTTTTAATTGAAAATAGGTGTGGTTGATACTATTACCATGAAAGGTCTGGCCATTTCCACTTCAAATGGAATAGAGGTAGCCGTAGGTGGAGCTATCTCTACCTCAAATAGAACTGATGCAGCTACCTCAACCTCGATTAGAGGCTGAGTCTCTGCTACAGTATGACTGAGGGTTTAAAGTCATCACTTTCTCGAATAAGCCCAATCGACACCTCAGGATCCCATTATTCGTCTGTCTCTATCACATGTATCCCACCATACCTATGATCTGGGAGAGGGTTGTTACGGATATTGGGTGCAGCTTCTTTTGCCTGTATGACCTTGTTGTCAATCAAAATCTGGATTTTATCTTTCAATGTTCAGCACTCGTCAGTGGTGTGCCCCTTCATATCGGAATGGTATGCACATGTTTTGTTTGGATTAGACTATTTGGATGGATTCTCTAATGCCATAGCGGGAGCAAGGGTGACATAACCAGCGACTTTCAACCTTTCATACACCTATTCAATGGGTTCAGGAACAGCGGTGTATTATCTAGGTGGTTTGCTCAAAATTGGGTCATGGTCTGGATAATTCTAGCGAGTTGGAGGTGACTAGAAATGAGATGGTTGAAAATCATAGGTGGGAATATCTCAGAGATAATGGTTGATACGTAAGTGGTGGGGCTTGGTATTTGGGTGGAGGTGTTTGATATGTGGGCGAAGCTGTTTAATAGGTAAGTGGAGATTTTGGGCCCTGAGCCACCATTACTACCCCAACGTATTTCTTCTTTGATATGCCATCTTACTGTAATGCCTTGTTTGTGGACTGTAATGCCTTAAAGTCTGTTACCATCCCGCTTTTGATGACTTCTTCGATTCTTTCCCCAAGTTTGATGATATCAGAGAATTTATGGTTTTCAATAGCCATCAATCTTTCATAATATTGCGGATCCTGTGCTCTGACGAAGAATTATTTCATCTGTTCCTTGTCTAAAGATGGCCTGACTTTGGCCGCTTCCGACCTCTATCGAGTAGCATACTCGCGAAAAGTCTTGGTAGATTTCTTCTTGAGATTCCAAATGTAGAAAACATGTGGTGCATTTTCTGTGTTGAACCTGAATCGGTCCATGAAATCTTATGCCATACTTACCAAGTTGGACAATTTCGTTGGATCTTGGCTGATGTACCAGGACAAAGCGTCTCCTGTAAGACTCCTCATAAAGAGCTTGTCACAATAGGTCCTCCTGGATCTTTTCACCCTTTCTGACCCCAACAAGCTTGTCACAATAGGTCCTCAGATGAACCCTAGGATCACCTGTAACGTAAAACATCTCGAACTTGGGATGTTTGTACCCCTTTGGCAGTTCTATATATGGCTGTATGCATAGATTATCACAATTCAAACCTTCTATTCCTTTGCCGCCTTCGACACCCTGAACACGACTTGTCAATTTCCTGAGTTCTTCGGCCATGTTCTTGATGAGTGGGTCCTTCTCAGTGGATTTTGGTGTATAGGAAGTTGGTTGAGTATAGTGAGGTACATTTTCCACATATATAGGGTTGTTTTGGTGAGTGCCAGGGACTTGGGTTTAGTGATGGTCAATTGCTTGAGTTTTGAGGATAGGCAATTAGTTGTCGTGTGTTCTGGGAAGTGTGATAAGTGGCGGTTGGTTGGTACTAAATTGGTTGATGATGATGTTGCAGCGGAGTTGGTATCGGTAAGGGATTGAGATTTTGAGGTGGGGTTGCATATTGATGCGGTGCAGGAAGGTTTTGTGGATGTTGGTTTGGTGTGTTTTGAGGAGGTGTTGGGTTCTTTGTATTTTGTTGGTGAATGTCGGGGACATTTAGAGTGAGGGATAGGTTTGCCAAGTTGTGGACCTAAACAAGTTCTCCCTGTAGCTCCAGTATCTTTTGTTCTAATCTCAAGATGAAGTCATTCGGTGCCGGAGTACTCTGACCATATAAAGTTTCTGCATTTTACGCATTTTCCTTTCGAATAACACTTAAGTCGTCCATTTTAGATTTCCCTTTGCTCTTTGTATTACTTAGAGGAAAAGGAGGTGGAGGGCCTCGAGATCTGGTGTGGTATGCTGATGATACCAGTATGAGCGAACCAACCTTAGGGGATGGGAATAAAAAAATAAAGAAAAACAAAAAAGGTAAACAAGTAAGTAAGGGTTCTGAAATGTTTGCAGTATTTATATACATATTGCGGGAATGTAAATTAGCCTCCTAATTTTGGAAGACTCATTATGCCCGAGGTAGGCCTAGCGACAAATAAATTTGGAGAAATTTGGTGCCAATAATTGCCTCATTTCATTAATATAAAAATGAATGCCCCAAAATGACACTAAATAAGATAATGTTGCTAAAGGCTCTTGGACTTATTCATTCAAAAAGAAAGCAAGTAAATCTAATCTACTTGGTCCTAGAAGGACCCTCTCCAGACCAGATACTGTTATCAATCAACTCTCCCAATTCACGCAGGTTCAGCAGTAGGAATGCCCTTGACATATGCCCTACTTCATTTCCTTCAGTGTTCTAGTAGTCGGTGACCCTCTTCCTTATCTTCCCTTCTAATGCCATTAAATTGTACTCCAGATATTCCAGCTTTCCGCTGGATCTAAAAGCTCTTTCTTTCCACTCGTTAATCATTTCCATATCGGCCTTATGCTGTACCATATGCTCACACTCAGACACTCGAACTCTTTTCTGTAGCCTGTTATACTTCACCTTTGCTTCAGTAAATTCATCTATGACCTTGTTTCCTGGACCAACCCTTGGCTCAAAGACTCTTGACATATTCTCATCCAACCATGACGGGTAAAAGAATGAATGGCCCGCATGGTATCTGTCCGACTCGATGGTATCCTTCTCCACAATAATCTTCAATATCCACATATGTTGTGCTTCATTCATATATGGGATGGCGTCACCCTGGAAATCGGATCTGAAATGACTCATGTTAGCGACCTGTGGTACGATCTGTCTCCTGCCGGCCTATCTCATAACCCTGAGGGGAGCATAAGGATATATCCCCCTTAATACGATCAACACCAAATGTGGAACGTCTCTTGATCTGATGATAAACTCGTCGGTGGGGAACCACTCGAACATCTACTGAACTTGTTCCTCAGTCAATTTGTTGAAAAACTAGACCCATCCTGTAGCAATCCTTAGGTTGATCGGACATGTATGGAATGTACGTCATAATTTTATGGTGATGGAAATCTATGTGGTCATTCTACGGACTTCGTGGAAACTCTTAGCCGTATTGGCCCCTTTGGAGATATTCTAACAGCCAGACTTGTAGTAGCAAATTGCAACCCTCAAAGAATTTGAAACCTTTTTGACAGCGTTCTACGGCCCGGTATATGTCTGCAACGATCATAGGGACAATAGTGTATGTCTGCCCGTCGGTCCCGTCCATCAGAGTCTTGGCCATAATGCCCAGCCTAGTATGGATTCTATCCCCTTAGGTTAGGAATACCAGCATGCCCAAGAAGCATAAAATAAACACGAAGACCCTTCAATGAACCCAGCCCAAAGAGGTGATTTAGAACTCATCATCAAAAATACGGTAGCTACTGTGACCATATCTTTCATAAAGGAAATCAAAAGGTATGTAGGAGTTTTTAGGCACTCCAAATCATCAGTTTTCTTCAGCCCTATCATATTAAGGAACTGTAGTACGATTTTCAGGTGCTAGCAGGCCAGGGCTATCCCAAGGCAACCCAGCAAATCCACCAATTTTTTCTAGAAAGGGAGTCATTTCTATGTCTCTAAAATGGAAAATAGCCCTTTCCTTATCCCAAAACAGAGTGGCAGCCTCGATTAGCATCTTGTTTGGTTAAAGATCCAATAGTGATGGCAAATTCCCTAAGACTCTTTTCACATGATTTTGATTACTTGAGGGAATGTCCCTCCACCAATCAATCAAAAGTGAAGGAATACTACTGACCATACCGAATATGGGAACTTCATGCCTCATTTTCTGCAAAACAAGAGAGAGTTAGGCCCTTTCCTCCTCTAGGTTTGTCTATTTATATAGTAATGATTAGCATATTGACACTTATTTCTCCAAATTAATGCACAAAATTGTGATTACATCCATTGGGATTGTGGAAAACCTAATGGACTTTGGGACGAGGCTTGTCTTAAAGGGTTATTATGCAGACAACATATTAACCCATCTAGGTTTGACCATGATGCATGTACAACTAATCAGAGTAAGGCTACTATAGAGGTCTAGACTGGGACCCTCAAGTGGGCAACTTGAGGGGAAAAGGCACGGAACCGTCGAACGCACCGCTGATCGACTATTTATCACAAAACGCCTTTCCGAATTTAAAAGGTGATATATAGAAAGAGCATAAACACTCATCAAGCGTTGCTATATGATTGATTACGCACGAGTAGAATATGATGTTGAGCATGATTTATGCAATAATAAATAGCATGTTGTCAAGTATTTGCACGTAAGAAAAATAATAAATGCAATATTTTAATAATTGAAAGACAGTTACGGAAACAGAAAATAAAAAGACAAGTCAGTTTCAGGAGAATAAACAAATCATAAATGCTTGAAAATAAACAGTTAAGTTCAAATAAGGGGAAACGGTATGTGGAATAGATCATGCTTAGAATAATTCATAAGAAAATTTTGCTATGGTAAGAGCATACAATATCCCCAACAGAGTCGCCATACTGTTCGTCCCCCTTTTTTTCGCTTCGCGGGGAAGTCCAGGTTTCGCCATTCATGGGGGAACAACTCGTTTCCTTTTGGGAATTGGGTATTTTGAAGAGTCACCACCTAACGGGTTATGGTGCGTTAGGGAACCTAGAGAGATTAACTCATGTAACTTGTTTGCACACCAGAGATTAGGTTAAGGGCTCAAAATAACCTTGAGGGGAAGGTGTTAGCCACCCTTCGCGGTGGCCGAACTTAAACTATATGAATTAGTCAATTAACAATCAAGTAAGTATTTGCAAATAAATTAGCTTTCCCCATCTAAAGGCATATATGATCAAGGAAGTCCAGACAATGAAGGTAAAGAGGTTTGAACAACTTATACATGTATGTGTAAACAAATAGCACGTCCAAAACACAGATTTTGAAGAAATTCAGAAATCCTAAGAATATGATATCTAGATGAATGCTACAGATTCAGGATATGCATAAGTAAAGTGGCATAATCCTAAACAATTTGTCTACTGGTTTTTTTATAGCCTATTAAGTCTGGATAATTTCATATATATAAACAGAACTGGTTTCACATTTATGTAACGTCCTAAGGCTTGTCTAAGTGTGTATATGCAGTCACAATTCTGGGAAACATTTTGAAGTTCTTTATCCAATAGGCATGCTTTCAAGTGACATTTAACAATGCACTGTATGATGTTCCAGTTTTAACACTTAATGCATATGGCAATACCCTATGGACATGAGTTCTAACTCTAATGATTGAAACTATTATTAGTTCTTATCAGCGACGCATACTGACTGAGCAAGTGTGATAACCAATTAAACTTACATGCATGATTTCTAAAGAGACGAATTTGAATATATACTGTAATGAAAGTTGAACTTTATTTATTTTAGTCCCTAAAGGCATGGCGACTAATCATGTAAAATAAAGCAGGCAGGACTTATTTGAACCAAAGCAAAACCCTATAGGCAGGTTATCTAAGAAAACACATTTGAACCAAAGCAAAAACCTATAGGCATATTATCTAACAAAGCACATTTGAACAAAAGTAAACCCTATAGGCATTTTATCTACCCAATTTTACCCACAGTACCACATAACTACTCTCCCTTTTCACTAGTCACCCCAATATCTGAGGGACTAGTAAAGCAGCATTGATATCATAGTAAAGCCACATGAAAACTAGACATAATCAACAACACAACTAGAGTTATCTGAGGGGCTAGATGACTTAGCACGAGCAAAACATAATGGGCAAGAACTTAAATGGACGGGCTAGGCAAATGTCAACAAGGAGACATAGTGTAGGCATGCATAACAAAATAAGATTTAGACATGCTAGAGAAACAATAGATAGACCAGCATAATTTAGACATATAAATCACATATGGAACTTGGAAGTATGAGGCCTGTTAGATAAACAGTAGACAAGCAAGTAAGTTGAGCCATGCTAATCACTTATTAAATAAGTTGTATTAGGCATGCTAGATGGGCAGGAAATAGGAGCACGAATGAACTCAGGACTGATGGACTAAGACAGTAATGAAACAGATTGGGTTTAGGTTTTAAAATTTAATCAAAGACATACCAGTTAGGGAAAAATAACACAAGATGTAAGACAAGTGTTGTGCAATTTTTAGCCTTTACTTACAGCCGACAATACTAATGAAGATCACGAGTAGCAAGAAGAACAGAGAGCTTGTTATAGTGTAAGAGTAATGGTGAACTAATGTTCGCCCTTTTATGAATTTAAATAAGAGAGAATTATATAGTAGTTCAAGAGTAGAGCAATTAGGGTAAAGTAATCAATAATGAACAATTAAGCGATCTCAGAATCAATCACACAAAGAGGTTCAGCATAGTCCTCTCCTTAATTAAGGGCAATTAGCCAACGATAATAACAGGAAATAGTTAAGGCAAGAGGTTCAAATATGACTGAGTGAAGAAGTGAAGAATCATAGGTCTTATTAAGGAAATGAGTTCAAATCAAACCAAAAAAAGAGCTTCAGAATAAAATAATCAAGGTTTTAATTAAGGAAAGAATCATGTAAAGAATCGGTAAACATGCATCAATTAAATAAGGAAAGAACGACTAATTAAGTTCATTAACACAGAAATAATCAAGAATCATGCACAAGAATTTTTTAAAAGAGCAAATCACAAAAAGAACAGCCATGGAAGTATGAAAATACTTCAGATACCTAGAGATTTGACCAACAAACAACAAGAAAACAAACCCTAATATAACAAAAATGTTCAAAAATCAATTAATTAGTAAAGAAATAAAGGAGCCTTAAGGAAAAAGAAATGACAAACTCAAATCACTGCAAATCTACAAGGATCTGGACGTATTCAAGTCCAAATGCTAAGTTTGAAGAAAAGAGAAAGGGTAAAGAGAATCTGGCCCTTGAATCAAAGATTTGAGCCGTGAAACTTCGACAGAAAGCACTCACAGACCATAGAAATTCTCTTTGAAGAGTTTTGAATGAGATCTGGACTAGATCTTTTTGAGGTCCTTCCACGAAACCACACAATCGAGCAACCAGAGGAAATAAGAGACAAGTAGAGGCCTCATACAGCTATGGGAAGCCATAGATCGAGTAGGAATCAAAGGAATTAGGGCTGGTTTTGGGTGGCGGTGGATAAGGTTAAGATTGGTCTCAGAGAAAATTAAAGAGGAGAGGGTTTCCGGGGCGGCGAGTGTAGGCAATGACTAGGGTTTGTGGGTGATAGGGACTAAAAAATGGAAAGGGGTGATGGTGGTCGTTGATCTCTGTGATCAACAGCCACGATTAAAAGGGTTTGGGACCGGGTAGAGGTCTTAGGTTTGGGCTGGTGTGGGATTGAATTTGGGCATTTAATTAGGCCAGGTCCAAAAATAGAAAAGGCTATTTGTTAAATACCCATTTAATTGATAAAACAATTTTTAAAAATAATTAATAGATTGTAAAAAATGATTTTCATGCCTGGAAATATTTTAAAATAATTACTTAATATATTAAAAATATAAAAGGCTATTTTCTGGTAAAATAACGTAATAATACATGCACGGGTTATAATTGCAAAGTAATTACAATTGCATCCTACAAATACATATGTAGCTATTTGTGCAATAATTGAAATTTAGTACAAATGAAAATGATATAATTAAGCCACAAAAATTATTATAAAACTATTTGTGATGCAATAAGTGATTCTTTTATAAATAAAATGCTGGGATAAATTAATTAAAATATTTTTAAAATACAAATATTGTATGAAAAATACTAATTGATGCCAAGGCATTGTCTTAAAAATATTATGGGGAAAAATTGGGTATCAACAGGTGCCCCTCTTACCCGGGAAGGATGAAAAAGTTTTAGGGTAAAGAAATGATGGCCAATTTTGACCGGATGGGATGTTTTGGAAGATAGAGGCCGAACTCAGGCTTTTGAGCTGCCTATATATCCCTGGTTTTACATGAATCAGGCCATGTGTAGTTCTGGATCCATCGACAAAATATACTGATGAAGTCATTCCAAGAACGGACATGGGATTTCGGGATGAATACAAGAGTGGTTATTGTAAACGGTCATGTTTGAGATAGCGAAAAAACTGGAGTGAGATTGCTCCTGCTAGGATAGCAGTTGCTTACTTTCCACCTGCAAGTAAAGAGATGCTACATGAACTGGTGCAAAAATTTAAGCATGATGCAGATTCCCTTTGGACCACGAAAGTTGCCTTCAAACAGTTAAGGATGACGTCCTCAGACCATGATGTCCTGGCCTATGAATTGTTCAGTGAGGGATTTGCCTACCATTAAATGATGTTCTCGCACCATGAAGATGGTGCCTCCGAGCCATGACACCTTTGAATAATGATATGCAAATTTGAGAGATCCTTGGGCCATGGCATGGTGTCTTCCGACTATGAGGATGATGCCTTTAGACTAGACACCTTTGGATAGATTGGCGATATTTAATCCCATGAGATGCGATAATATAATGTTAACAAGACAAGGCTTAGTCTTGTGACATGAAGGGTAGAGCTTAGCCTGATTGAATAGCAAATAGATAGTACCGGAATAGAGCAATATTTCTGCAAGGAGAGACAATGATTAGTCCCATGTAAATATGGAGGCAAGGACTATCCTCATGCAAATGAGGAGGCAGGGATTAGCCTCATGCAAATATGGAGTCAGGGATCAGCCTCGTGAAAATATGGAGGCAGGGATTAGCCTCATGCAAATATGGAGGCCGGGATTACCGTCATGCAAATATGAAGGCAGGAATTACCCTCATGCAAATATAGAGGCACGGATTACCCTCATGCAAAATATGGAGGCATGGATTAGCCTCATATAAATGTGGAGACAGGGATTAGCCTCATGCAAATGTAGAGGCAGGGATTAGGCTCATGCAAATATAGAGGCGGGGATTCACCTCATGCCAATATGGAGGCAGGGATTAGCCTCATGCAAATATGGAGGCAGGGATTAGCCTCATCCACATATGGAGGCAGGGATTAACCTCACGCAAATATGAAGGCAGGGATTAGCCTTATGCGGATATGGAGGCAGGGATTAACCTCATGCAAATATTGAGGCAGGGATTAGCCTCGTGTGGATATGGAAGCAGGGATTAGCCTCATGCAAATATGGAGGCAGGAATTAGCCACATGTAGATATGAAGGTAGTGATTAGCCTCATGCAGATATGGAGGCAGGGATTAGCGTCATGTAAATATAGAGGCAGAGATTAGCCTCATGCAAGTATGGAGGCATTGATTAGCCTCATGCAAGATAGGGGACATGGCTTAGTCCTATTCAAAGAACAAATAGCAAATAAGGGTAGAGTATTTCTTAGCTGGGGATACATTCAGTGTCTGGTGGCCCGTTCGATAGTAATTTTTCTTTGTGTATATATGTTTGTGAATGCTATCGCTACGTCAGATGTGCCTGCACTTAAAGAAAAATTGTAAGTTTCCTAAGGGGAGATTGGTTCATGCCTTTGTGTGCTGGCCTTGCTATGCTCTTTTTTGGAGGCCTCCTTTGAGTTTCTCTGGGTAATTCTTGACTGTTACGAATATAGAATTTTTGAAAATATGCAATTATTGTTAAAAATAGAGTTATTTAGAAACATATTGAAATATCAAGTACTTTTCAGATGAACTAATGACTGTAACACATTTCAAAGGCATTGCAGCTTTCTCGTATTAGAATTTTGAGGGTCCTCAAAATTCTGCCCCAGTTTGGTAGATGATCCTTCGGCCATTTGCGAGTGACGAAACTTATTGAACCTTCCTCCGAATTTTGAGAATCCTTCTCAAAATTCTGCCCCAGTTTCTTAGCCAATTTTTGACATTCTGGCACGCGATGGCGTCAGCTGGACTTGCTCCGGAAGATTGAGGGTCCTCAAAAATTTTCCCCAGTTTCTGATCTTGGGGTGAATGGAAATTTTATTATGATATGACCGAACCCATAGGGATGCTACATATCTCGTCTTAAACGTGAATCATGTCAAGCGTAGTTAAATTACATCATGTGAATATGAAACACCTAAGCATAATATTTTGTGACTGTGTCTAAATTGATTGGTGTTGGCCAAATTTCTCCGTCCATTTGTGCAAGTATAAGTGCTCCTCCTGTTAGCACCCTATGAACTATGTAAGTACCTTTCCAGTTGGGAGAGAATTTCCTTTTGGCTCCCTTGATGTGGGAAGATCTTCTTCAGCACCAGTTGTCCTGGTGCAAATTGTCTTGGTTTGACCCTCTTGTTAAAAGCTCTGGACATTTTGTTCTGGTAAAGCTGACCATGACATAGTGCGTTCATCCTTTTTCCATCTATAAGGGATAACAGTTCATAGCAGCTCCTTATCTATTCTACATCGCTGAGTTCAGCTTCCTGTATGATTCTTAAAGAAGGAATCTCTACCTCAGCTGGGATAACAACTTCGGTACCATAAACCAGTATGTAGGGAGTTGCCCCAATTGATGTGCGAACCATAGTGCGGTATCCCAACAAAGCGAAGAGTAGCTTCTCATTCCATTGTTTGTGGTTTTCTACCATCTTCCTTAGTATCTTCTTGATGTTTTTGTTGGCGGCTTCTACGACTCAATTCATCTGAGGTCTATAGGCTGTGGAATTCTTGTGCTTGATTTTGAAAGTTTCACAGATGGCTTTCATCAGATCACTATTGAGATTGGCAGTATTATCAGTAACAATGGACTCGGGGACTCTGAATTGGCAACAATACGATCTTTGACAAAGTCAGCAATGACTTTCTTGGTTATAGCTTTGTAAGATGCAGCCTGTACCCATTTTGTGAAGTAATCAATGGCAACTAGAATAAACTTGTGCACGTTTGAAGCTGTGGGCTCAATTGGACTGATGACGTCCATTCCCCAGGCAGCGAATGACCAAGGTAAGCTTGTTGTATTTAGCTCATTTGGCGGCACTTTTATCATATCGGCATGCACTTGACATTGGTAGCATTTGCGGACATACTACGCGCATTCTGTTTGCATGGTCATCCAAAAGTTACCGACCCTAAGTATCTTCTTGGCCAAGACAAAACCATTCATATGCAGGCTGCATGTCCCATCATATATCTCCTCAAGTAGTTTAGAAGCCTCTTTTGTGTCGACGCATCTTAGCAATCCTAAATAAGGAGTTCTTCTCTACAAGTTTCCTCCGCTGTGGAAGAAGTGATTGGAGAATCTCCAGAGTGTGCGTTTTTTAATGTGGTTTGCATACTCCGGGTATTCTCTGTTCGCCAAATATTCTTTGATTTCATGGAACCAAGGTTTTCCATCTGTTTATTCTTCAACGTGGGCACAATACGCCAGTTGATTATGAATTCTCACTGGAATGGGATCGTTGAAATTCTTGTCCGGATGCTGTATCGTAGATGACAAGGTGGCTAATGCATCAGCAAATTAATTCTAAATTCTGGGTACATGCAAAAAATCTATCTTCGTGAACCTCTTTCTCAATTCCTGTATATGGTGCAGATATGGCAATATCTTGAAATTCTTGGTGGCCTACTATCCTTGTACCTGGTGCACAAGCAAATTTGAATCACCGATTACCAGCAACTCCTGAATATACATGTCGATTGCCATATTGAGTCCTAGTATGTAGGCTTCATACTTTGCCATGTTGTTGGTGTAGGGAAATCTGAGTTTAGCGGATACCGAATAATGTTGACCCGTTTCTGATACCAAAACTCCTCCAACACCCACTGTTTTGAAATTTTCAGCTCCGTTGAAGAATATCCTCTAACCGCCGTACGCTTTGGTAATGTCCTTTCCTACGAATGATGCCTCTTAATCAGGAAAATACATTTTCAAGGGTTCGTATTCTCCTCCCACCGGATTTTTAGCAAGATGATCTGCAAATCCTTGCCCTTTGACCACCATTTGAGTTACGTAGATGATATCAAACTCACTCAACAGTATCTGTCACTTTGCTAACTTTCCAGTCGGCATAGGTTTCTGAAATATGTACTTCAGAGGTTCTATCCTGGATATGAGGTATGTGGCATAGGCACAGAAGTAATGCCTCAACTTCTGGGCCATCCAGGTCAAAGCACAACAAGTACGTTCCACCAGAGAGTATCGTGCTTCGTAAGGTGTAAACTTCTTACTCAAGTAATATATGGCTTTCTCCCTTCTCCTTGTCTCATCAAGTTGTCCCAGAACACATCCGAAGGCTCCATCCAATACAGATAGATAGTATAGCAAAAGCCGTCCCAACTCTGGTGGGAAAAAGACCGGTGGTATGGCAAGTACTCCTTAATTTTGTCGAAAGCTTTCTGACAATCCTCGATCCAACTTGTCTCGGCATATTTCCTAAGCATCTTGAAGTGGGTTCACATATGAGTTTGAACTATGCTATGAAGTGACTGATATAGTTGATACATCCTAGGAAGCTCATCACGTCCTTTTTGCTCCTAGACGGTAGTAACTACTGAATAGCCTTAACTTTAGATGGGTCAAGCTCGATCCCTCAACGCCTGACAATGAATCCCAATAACTTTCCAACGGGAACCCCGAATGCACACTTTGCGGGGTTCAATTTTAAGTTGTACCTCCTTAACTTGTCAAAGAACTTAGTCAAGTCCACTATGTGACCCACGGCCCTCTTGGATTTGATAATGACGTCATCCACACATACCTCTATTTCTTTGTGTATCATATCATGGAAGATGGTTGTCATGGCTCTAATGTAGCTAGCCCCAACATTCTTTAGACCAAATGGCATCATCTTGTAGCAATATACCCCCTTGGTGTAATTAGAGCTATTTTCTCTACGTCTTCTTCATCCATCCTGATCTGGGGATAACCTGGGAAGCAATTGACAAAGGATTGGAGTTCATGCTTAGCACAATTTTTGATTAGGATATGTATGTTTGGCTGTGGGAAGTCGTCCTTGGGACTTGCTCTGTGAAAGTCTCGATAGTCAACACATACTCTGACTTTCCCATCTTTCTTCAGAACTGGCACAATGTTGGCTAACTAGGTTGGATACTCAACCACCCTGAAGACTTTGGCATTGATCTACTTAGTAACTTCCTCCTTGATTTTTTGGCTCAAATCTGGTTTGATTTTCTGAGTTTCTGCTTCACTGGCGGACACATGGGATTGGAAGGCAACTTGTGAGCCACTATAGACGTGCTCGAACCAGTCATGTCATCATATGACCATGTAAAAATATCCTCAAATTCCTTTAAGAAACGAATGTATTCCTCTTTCTCTATTAGTGACAAGTGAATGCTGATGAGAGTCTCCTTAATGGTCTCGCTGTCCCCCAAATTTACTGCTTCGGTTTCGTCCAGGTTGGACTTAGGCTTATTCTTAATGTTTTCAACCTCCCTGACAAGTTCCTCAGGTATTTCATCTTCTTCATTGGAATCACCACCCTCATATTGTGTTGCCTCATTACATGTCACAGTCACCGGTTCATCAGGAAAAGTAATAATAACACTGCAAAAAGAAAAAGTGTAGAAGATAATAATGAATAATAAAGATCAATGCATTTGACAAAAACTAAAAACATCTAGATAAGTACGGCTCGATGAATCGAGCATTTATTTTGAAAACAAGTAAGTCTTTAAAACAAAGTTACTAAACATCTTAAATGCCTAGAATGGCTATAGAAATAAAATCTGCTAAGCTACCCAGGGACTCGGTGGGCTTGGGATGGCATGGCAGTCCAGTTCCTGAGAACAACTCCCTTCTCCACATTCATAATAGTGAGGCCTTATTCCTCCTCCTCCTTAATTATTGCACTGCAGTCCATGTCTTCATCCTCAAAGATAGATTCTTCAGCCCAACTAATGCTTCTTCTTCTGCAGTTCCCCATATTGTATCAGCTTGGTGAAAAGCTTGATCCAGATGTGGCATTGGTTGCTCGAGAGGGTAACACCATCTGTGCCATGGAGGCAACCAATCCTTATGTTCTTGCCATGTGTACTGATATTCGAGCCCGAAGGTAGTACCATGATCTTTCAGTGTATCGGTTTGGTGATACCCTAGAGATTCTTCCCAAGCCCTTTGTTGGGTTCATACCCAGACCATGGCAGTATGTTTTCTATTTTGCTACTCCACCATTTGTCTTTCTCAACGGCATTGACACGTTTGATGTGATGATAGGTTTCCCCTCCTAGAATTTTTTGTTTCCGATAACTAGGATAGTTTTACTGGTGTAAATAGGGTTACTCCCATCTCCATGAATGATCATCTCCTGATGGTTCCATTCAAATTTCATGGCATGATGTAGTATGGAAGCCACGGACCCAGCGACATGTATTCATGGTCAGCCCAACAGGAGATTGTAAGAGACTGGTATGTCGAGAACCTGAAACTCGACGTTCAACCAAGTTGGCCCCATTTGCAGGCAAAGGTTAATTTCCCCAATTGTGGCCCTTTGAGACCCATCAAAAGCTTTCACGTTCATTCTCCCTATTTGTATTTCATGAAAACCTTTGTCCAATATTTTCAAAGTATCTAGCGGAAAAATGTTAAGGCTTGAACCCCAATCAATCAAGACCCTAGCAATGAATTTGTCCTAAAATTGCATTGTTATATTGCCTCATTTCACTAATATAAAAATGAACGCCCCAAAACGACACTATATAAGATAATGTTGCTAATGGCACTTGGCCTTATTACATTAAAAAGGAAAGCAAGTAAATCTAATCTACTAGATTCCAGAAGGACCCTCTCCAGACTGGATGTTGATGTCGATCAACTTTCCCAACTCACGTAGGTTTAGCATAAGGAATGCCCTTGCTAGATGCCCTCCTTCATTTCCTTCAGCGTTCTGGTAGTCGGTGACCCTCTTCCTTATCTTTCCTTCCAATTCCATTAAAATGTACTCCAGACATTCCAGCCTCTCGCTAGATTTAATAGCTCTTTCTTTCCACTCATTAATCATTTCAATACCGGCCTTATGATGTGCCATATGCTCAGCCTAAAACTCTCGAGCTCTTTTCCACAGCCTGATGTACTTCACCTCTACTTCAGCAAATTCATCTATGACCCTGTTTCCTGGACCAAACCTTGGCTCAAAGACTCCTGACACATTATCATCCAACCATGAGGGGTAAAAGAATTAATGGCACGTACGGTATCTGCCCGGCTCGATGGTATCCTTCTCCACAATAATCTTTAAAGTCCACATTTGCTGTGCTTAATTCTTCTATGGGATGGCGTCACCCTGAAAATCGAATCTGAAATGACTCATGTTAGCAACCCGTGGACGACCTATGTCCTGTCTGCCTGTCTTATAACCCTAAGGGGAGCATAAGGATATATCCTCCTTAATCCGATCAATACCAATTGTGGTACATCTCTGGATCTGATGATGAACTCGTCGGTGGGGAACCACTCGAACATCCACTGAACCCGTTTCTCAGTCAATTTGTAGAAAAACTACTCCCATCCTATAGCATCCTTAAGTTGATCGAACATGTCAAGAATGTAAATCATTCTTTTAGGGTGATGGAAAGCTGTGTAGTCATTCCACGTCCTTCGTGGAAACTCTTGGCGATATTGGCCCCTTTGGAGATGTTCTAGCAGCCAGACTTGTAATAGCAAATTGCAACCCTCAAAGAATTTGAACCCCTTTTGACATCATTCCACGTCCCGGTATATGTCTGCAACGATCATAGGGATAATAATGTATGTCTTCCAATTGATCCCATCCATCAGAGTTTTGGCCACCATGGCCAGCCTAGTATGGATTCTATTCCCTTGGATTTGGAATACTGGAATGCCCAAGAAGCACACAATAAACACGAAGACCCTTCTATGAACCCAGCCCATAGAGGTAATTGAGAACTCATCATCAAAAATATGGTAAGAGCTACTGTGACTGTATTTTTCGTAAAGGAAATCAAAAGGTATGTAGGTGTTTTTCAGGCACTCCAAATCATCATTTTTCTTCAGCCCCTTCATCTTAAAAACCCCTTTAGTATTGCAATTTTCTGGTGCTAGCAGGCCAGGGCTATCCCAAGGCAACCCAGCAAGTCCCTCTATTTCTTCTAGAAGGGGAGTTGTTTCTATGTCTCCAAAACGGAACACAGCACTTTCCTAATCCCAAAAAAGAGTGGCAGCCTCTATTAGCATCTTGTTTGGTTGAAGATTCAATGGTGATGGTAAATTCCCTAAGACTCTTTCACGTGATTTTGGTCACTTAAGGAAGGTCCCTCCACCAATCTATCAAAAGTGGAGGAATATTACTGACCATACCAAATCTGGGAACTTCATACCTCATTTTATGCAAAACAGGAGAGTGTTAGGCCTTTCCTTCCCCAGGTTTGTCTATTTATATAGTAATGATTAGAATATTGGCACTTATTTCTCCAAATTAATGCATACAATCGTGATTATGTCTGTTGGGATTGTGAAAACCCGATGGACTTTTGGACGAGTCTTGTCTTAAAGGGTTATTATGCGGATAACATATTAACCTGGCTAGGTTTGACCATGATGCATGTACAATTAATCAGAGTAAGGCTGCTATAGAGGTCTAGACTGGGACCCTTAAGCTTGGATAATTTCATATATATAAACAGAACTGGTTTCATAATTATTTAACGTCTTAAGGCTTGCCTAAGTGTGTGTATGCAGTCATAATTCTGGGAAACATTTTGAAATTCTTTATCCTATAGGCATGCTTTCTGGTGACATTTAACAAGGCACTGTATGATGTTCCAGTTTTAACACTTAATGCACATGGTAATACCCTATGGATATGATTTCTATCTCTAATGAGTGAAATTGTTATTAGTTATTATCAAACAAGCATACTGACTGAGCAAGTGTGATAACCAATTAAACTTACATGCATGATTTCTAAAGAGACGAATTTGAATATATACTGTAAAGAATGTTGAACCTTGGTTATTTTAGTCCCTACAGGCATGGCGTCTAATCATGTAAAATAAAGCAGGCAGAACTTATTTGAACCAAAGCAAAACCCTATAGGTAGGTTATCTAACAAAACACATTTGAACCAAAGCAAAACCCTAGAGGAATAGTATCTAACAAAGCAAATTTGAACCAAAGTAAACCCTATAAGCATGTTATCTACCAATTTTACCCACAGTACCATATAACTACCCTCCCTTTTCACTAGTCACCCCAATATCTATTTACAACTAGTTATTATAGACCAATGATTGAATAGATTATATAACAACAACAACTACCCAGTATAGTCCCACAAAGTGGGGTCTGGGGAGGGTAATATGTAGACAGGCCTTACCCCTACCCGAAAGGGCCGAAAGGCTATTTCCAATCGACCCTCGGCTCAGTGACGGAAAAAAAACACAAATAAAAGAGCATTAGTAACTGCAGTAGAAATCGTGTAAATAATTATCTAAACATAAGAATCATAAATAAAATGGCATGCAATAATATCAAACAGTAACTACGATAAATAACTACCATAAGAGGACACAATCCAATACATGAATCATCTATGGAGAGCCCTACCAAGCCCCATCCAACCCTGGGAAAGGAGTAAGAAAATTCTCGAAATCCCTATCCTACAACCCTGATACTAGACCTCCAGACTTTCCTATTAAGGGTCATGTCCTCGGAAAATTCGCATACTAGCCATGTCTTGCCTAATCACCTCTCCCCAATGCCTCTTAGGCCTCCCTCTACCTCGCCTCACGCCGACCACCTCCAGCCGCTCACAACTCCTCACCGGGGCATCAGGGCTTCTCCTCCGCACATGCCCGAACCACCTGAACCTCACTTGTCGCATCTTCTCATC
>MU750956.1:60823-86109 GCA_026770625.1 Nicotiana glauca | reverse complement strand
AACCTTCATCCTCTGAACATGAGAGTTCTTCACCGGCCAGCACTCCGCCCCATACAACATGGCAGGTCTAACCACAACTCTATAAAACTTCCCCTTGAGTTTCTGTGGCACTTTATTGTCACACAGGACTCCTGATGCAAGCCTCCACTTCGACCACCCCACTCCTATACGATGAGTGACATCCCTATCTATCTCTCCATCCCCCTGAATCACCGACCCAAGATATCTGAAATTGTCCCTCTTGGCGATGACCTGAGATCCAATCTTCACGTCCCTGCCTACTTCGCTCGGCTCGGCGCTAAACTTGCAATCCAGTTATTCTATCTTAGACCTGCTTAGTTTGAAACACTTAGACTCGAGAGTCTGTCTCCATACCTCTAGCCTCTCGTTAACACCGACCCTCGTCTCGTCTATCAAGATTATGTCATCAACAAATAGCATACACCAGGGCACATCCCCTTGAATATGTCGGGTTAGAGCATCCATCACCAAGGCAAATAAGAGAGGGCTAAGCGCCGATCCTTTATGGAGTCCCATAACCACCGGGAAATGGTCTAAGTCGCCACCCACCATCCTAACCCTAGTCTTAGCTCCATCCACAGCACCTCCCTAGGGACCTTGTCGTACGCCTTCTCCAAGTCTATAAACACCATGTGCAGGTCCTTCTTCTTATCCCTAAACTGTTCCACCAATCTCCTGACAAGGTGGATAGCTTCTGTAGTGGAGCGACCCAACATGAAACTGAACTGGTTCACAAATATAGATGTCATCTCCCTAACCCTCGCCTCGATCACCTGCTCCCAGACCTTCATGGTGTGACTTATTAATTTGATACCCCTATAGTTGTTTCAGCACTGGATATCCCCTTTGTTCTTGTACAAGGGAACCACTGTACTCCACCTCCACTCCTCCGACATCCTTTTGGTCCTGAAGATCGTATTGAACAACCTGGAGAGCCACTCCACTCCTGACCTACCCATGCATTTCCAGAACTCCACCGGATTTTCGTGTGGCCCGGTCGCTCGACCCCTACTCATCCTACACCGAGCCCCCACAACCTCCTACACCCTAATGCGCCTGCAGTACCCAAGGTCCCTATGACGATCTGAATGCCCCAGCTCCCCTAGCTCTATGTTTTGATCCCCCTCCTCGTTAAGTAGGTCTCGAAAGTATGCCTGCCACCTCTGCTTGATTTGAGACTCCCCCATCAGAACTCTGCCATCCTCGTCCTTGATGCACCTAACTTGGTCGAGATCCCGCGCCTTCCTCTCCCTTAATTTAGCTAACCGGAATAGCTTCTTGTCCCCACCTTTCTCCCCCAATTCCTCGTACAAGCGACCAAACACCGTGTTTTTAGCTTCCGTGCCCGCCAGTTTTGCTTCCTTCCTCGCCACCTTGTAGATCTCCCTGTTCACTCTCCTTTCTTCATTGCTTGTGCTCCCTGCCAACATTGCAAACACCGCCTTCTTCACTTCCACTTTTCCTTGGACTGCATCGTTCCACCACCAGTCACCCTGATGTCTGCCTGAATAGACCTTGGGTACCCCGAGCACATCCCACACTACCTCCCTAACCAAGTACGCCGTCTCTGACCACATTGCGTCCACTTCCCCAGAACTTCTCCAAGCTCCGCCATCAACTAACCTCCTCTCCAACTCCTGGGCTTTCTCCTTAGTCAAAGCACCCCATCTAATCTACGGTTGTCCCCGAGCACCCCTCCTCTTCCTCTTCACCCAGAGACCGACATCCATCATTAGGAGTCTATGAAGAGTCGAGAGGGACTCTCCCGGAATAACCTTGCAGTCCTTGCACAAACCTCTATCGCTCCTTCTGAGAAGGAGGTAATCAATCTGAGTCCTCGCCACCGAACTTTTAACGGTGACCAAATGCTCTTCCTTCTTCTGAAATGTTGAGTTTGCAATCAGAAGCTCGGAAGCCCTGGCTAAGTCAAGCAGCGACGTGCCTCCTCCGTTCCTAACCCCAAGGCCAAAGCCACCGTGCACCTCACCATAACCACTAGCATCAGCCCCAATATGAATAAAAATTACATAAATAGAATATAAATTAATTTATAGGGAGCCTGAAGTAGGCCCAAAGCAAATCCTGGTGTACCAAGCCTTCACTAGTCTCAAATGCCCAAGATTCATTGCCACATTTGTGTCAGATTTTCCTAAGGACCTCAAGGATCCCGGGCAGTGCTCACACCCAGAATTTCTCAAACAAAGACTGATTATGTTCAGTGTGGAAGAGCCATCCTTGATATGCTAGAGTTCTAAGAGATCTCAGGGACCACTAAGCAGTACACATACCAGAGGGGAAGGACTTAATAACCTAAGAACAAGTGAGAGTGCTTGACAAGATTTGGAAGAGTTTTGGTTAACAGTATAGTGAGGATTCTTAGAGGTGAATAGATTTTCTGAAAACCAGTACTAATTTGGAGGTAAAACAGCTTGAGAAAAGTACTAAATACACTTTTAAGTCAAACGCAAATCACAGAACAACCATTATCAAGAAACACTTGGCAAGCAGGTTCCACACATGGAGAGAGGGGTTGGGGACATATAGAATACACCTTAGTGTATAGTGGAGCACATAAACAACATAGTGCATAGAATTCTTAAGGGGTTCTACAGAACTAATAGGTTAGCTATAAGGTAGGTCATTGAGACATAGAGCAAGGACCACAGTAAAGCCATACTGAAAACACATGAACACTGGATAGAATCAACAACATAACTAGAGTTATCTAAGGGACTAGATGACTTAGCATGAGCAAAACAGAATGGGCAAGAACTTAAATGGACATGCTAGGCAAATGTCAACAAGTAGACATAGTGTAGGCATGCTGAACTAAACAAGATTTAGAAATGTTATATAAACAATAGACAAGCCAGCATAACTTAGACATGCTAAACACATACGGAACCAGGCAGTATGAGGCCTGATAGATAAACAGTAGACAAGCAAGTAAGTTGATGCATGTGAATAATCCCTTATTGAACAAGATGTATTAGGCATGCTAGATAGGCAGTAAACAAGAGCAGGAATGAACTCAGGGCTGATGGACTATGATAGTAATGAAACAAATAGAGTTTAGTTAAAAAATTTAATCAGAGTCATAGCAGTTAGGGAAAAAGAACACAAGATGTAAGACAGATGTTGTGCAATTTCTAGCCTTGACTTACAACCGACAAGACTAATGAAGATCACAAGTAGCAAGAGGAACAGAGAGCTTTTTAGAGTGTAAGAGTAGTGGTGAACTAATGTTCGTCCTTTTAAGAAGTTAAATAAGAGAGTTTATAGAGTAGTTCAAGAGTAGAGAAAATAAGGTAAAGTAATCAATAATCAGAAATTAAGGGATCTCATAATCAATCCCACAAAGAGTTTCAGCATAGTCCTCCCCTTAATTAAGGGCAATTAGCCAACGGTAATGACAGGAACTAGTTAAGGCAAGAGGTTCAAATCAGACTGAGTAAAGAAGTGAAGAATCCGAGGTCTTATTAAGGAAAGAAGTTCAAATCAAACCAAATAAAGAGCTTCAAAATAAAATAATCAAGGTTTTAATTAAGGAAAGAATCATGTAAAGAATCAGTAAATATGTAGCAATCAAATAAGGCAAGAATGACTAATTAAGGTCATAAACACGGAAATAATCAAGAATCATGCACACAAATTTTTTAACATAGAAAATCACTCAACAATTTAGGAAAGAACATATCAATTCCCATAAACAAAATAGGTTGAGTAAAACTTTTAGGAACACAGAGAAATTAAACGAAAAATAGCTCAAAAAACCCTAATTCGAAAATTACTTAAAGTAGGAAAACAACCATGGAAAACTTGAAAGCATGTCAACACAGAGAGATTCGAACAACAGAAATCATAGAAATCGAGATCTGAAGTAGCGTAGTGCTTAAAAAACGGCCAGTAGTAGAGAAGTAAAAGAACCTAAAAGAATAGACATGGAAGTTTTAAAATACTTCAGATACCCAGAGATTCGACCAATAAACAACAAGAAAACAAACCCTTATTTAACAAAAATGTTCAAAAATCGATTAATCAGTGAAGAAATAAAGGAGCCTTATAGAAAAAGCAATGATGAACTCAAATCGCTCTAGATCTACAAGGATCTGGACAAATTAAAGTCCAAATGCTAAGTTTGAAGAAAAGAGAAAGGGTAAAGAGAATCTGGTCCTTGAATCAAAGATTTGATCCGTGAAACTTTGATAGAAAGCACTCACAGACCATATACAGGCTCTTTGAAGAGTTTTGAATGAGACCTGGACCAGATCTCTTCGAGATCATTTCACGAAACCACACAATGGAGAAACCAGGGGAAATAGGAGACAAGTAGAGGCTTCGTACAGCCATGGGAAGCCATAGATCGAGTAGGAATTAAAGGGATTAGGGCTGGCTTTGGGTGGCAGCAGATAGGGTTAAGTTTGGTCTTAGAGAGAATTAGAGAGGAGGGGTTTCAGGAGCGGCGGGTGGGGTCATTGGAACTAAAAAAGGAAAGAGGTGATGGTGGCGGTTGATATCTGTGATCAAATGCCACGATTAAAAGGGTTTGGGGCTGCGTAGAGGTCTTACGTTTGGGCTGGGGTGGATGCTCATGTGGGATTGAATTTGGGCATTTAATTAGGCAAGGTCCAAAAATAGAAAAGGTTATTTGTTAACTACCCATTTATTAATAAAATAATTTTTAAAAATAACTAATAGGTTGTAAAAAATGATTTTCATACCTGGAAATATTTTAAAATAATTACTTGATATTTTAAAAATATAAAAGACTATTTTCTGGTAAAATAATATAATAATACATGCATGGTCTATAATTATATAGTAATTGCAATTGCACCCTACAAATACAAATGTGGCTATTTGTGCAATAATTGAAACTTAGTACAAATGCAAATGATAAAATATAGCCACAAAAATTATTTTGTGATGCAATCAGTGATTGTTTTATAAATCAAATATTGAGATAAATTAATTAAAATATTTTAAAAATGCAGAAATTGTATGAAAAATACTAATTGATGCCAAGGCATAGTTTTGAAAATACTATGGGAAAAATTAGGTATCAACACCTAGAGCTCTGATACAACCTTGTCACGATCCTAGTCCTCCCTCCGTGAACCGTCGTGACGGCATCTAGTCTTTATGACTAGGTAAGCCTAACATTGCGGAAAAAGGAACGAAAACATAAAAGCTAGCAACTAATAAGTAAACATAAACAAGGAAATGCGATGCCGCTCAGCATATACAATAATCACTTCCGAACAGTACATAAACTCTCAAAAAATGTGGAATGTCATAAATCACAAGCTAAAGAAGAAAACAGTGCTTCTAAACTCCAGAATCTAACAAATAAGGAAAGTACAAGAAGTGTTTCATATGAGGAAGAGTAGATAGGCCGGCTCACCTAACTGGTAATGCAATTGATGTGAGGTACCTAGATCTGCACATGAAAAACAAATGCAGAAAAGGGCATGAGTACACCACAACGGTACCTAGTAAGTGCCAAGCCTAACCTCGGTTGAGTAGTGACGAGATCAGGTCCGGGCCCTACTGGTATGCATATAATGAAACAGGACAGAAAACAAGTATTACAGTAAAATAAGTATGAAAATTTAACAGGATTAAAATTCAATGAAAGCCAACAGCTCAGAACACAATTATAGCAAAAACGGATCTCTCGAGATACCATCCCGTAGTCCCAAACGTACATGTGCAGGGGATATCTTCCAGAATACCGTTCCATAGTCCCAAAGTAAAAATATAGTGCTGGGGGATCTCCCAGAAAATCGTTCCTTAGTCCCAAAGTAAATATACAGTACATGGGGATCTCTTGGAATTCAGTTCCGTAGACCCAAAGTAATATACAGCTCAACAAAATAGAGATAACAGTTACAGCAAGAAATCACAAAATTTAGGCTAAGTCTGAGTCAAGGAAGAACATGAAATCTCACTAAAACATGCTGCACCGAGTTCAGTACGAAGTTAATGCAAGTAAGGCACATAGACATGCTTTTCTAAACTAAACAGGATAGTTACATAGAAGTGTTGCTCAATTTAAGAAAACAGATATTTGCTTAATAAAAATGGGTTTTTCAACAAATAGCCTATGTACGCACTCATCACCTAATGTACACGACGCTCATATATCAAATCGTACCAAATCCTAAGGGGAATTTCCCCACACAAGGTTAGGCAAGACACTTACCACAAACCAAGCTTAATCAATCTGAAACAATGCTCTTTCCACGAATATCCGGCTTCGGATAGCCCAAATCTAGCAAAATCAATTACATAACGTCACAATAGTTACAAGAAACTAAATTAGCTAATGAAATCAAAGCTAAGGCAAGAAAATAGAAAAACACCCAAAAAATCCTTCGCGGGACCACGTCTCGGAATTGGGTAAAAGTCACAAATTACGAATGCCCATTCACTCATGAGATCACTCGCGCAAAAATCATCTATATTCGATGCCTAAATCCCACTCAAATATCAGATTTTTGGTTGGGGAACTTTTCCTCCAATTTCCCAATTTCCTCAATCAAATTCATTAATTTAATGAAGAAAACAACTACAGATTAATGAAATATGATAAAAATAGGATTAGGAATTGTTACCAGTGATTTCCTCAGAAAAACTCTCTAAAAATCACCTTCCTCTGAGCTCTAAATCGAATTTTGTGAAATGAATTTCAAACCATCGGATCTGCCCTTTTCTGCCCGAGGATAATCGCACCTGCCGGCCAAGGATCGCATCTACGGTCCCGCACCTGTGGAATTTCCATCATAGGTGTGGCTTTTCACTGAAAGAACCTAGTCCACATCTGCAATCATGAGGTCTAACTTGCGGACCCTTGTCCGCTTCTACGGTCCCAAACCGCTACTACAGTTCTTTCTCTCGCATCTGCGGGCATCGCAGATGTAGAACTTTGAACCTGTGATCACAGACCTCTTTCCTATTTCCGCTTCCGCGGTTCCACAGCCGCTTCTATGGATCCGCGCATGCAACCCAAATTGTGCAGGTGTGAAAACACCCGGTGCAGCAACTTCAGTAATTTGCATAAGTCTTAAAACAATTCATTAAGCACACGAAACTCACCCGTGGCCCACGGGACCTCAACCAAACATACCAACCAATTCTAAAACATCATATGAACTTAGTCGATCCCTCAAATCACATCCAACAACGCTAAAAACATAAAATACCCTCCAATCCAAACTTAATGAACTTGAAACTTCCAAATTTGGCAACAGATACCGTAATCAACCAAACCACATCCGTTTGACCAAAAACGTGTGCAAACATGTCATATTCAACACTAAGAACCTATTTCAACTTCTGGAATCAGATTTCGACCCCGATATCAAAAGTTTCACTACCAGCCCAAAACTTAAAAAATTTGACTTTTGCCATTTCAAGCCTAAATAAGTTACAGACCTCCAAAACACAATTCGGACACGTGCCTAAGCCCAAAATCACTCAACGGAGCTAACAAAATTGACAAAACTCCAATCTGGAGCCGTCTTCACACTGTTTCGACTAAGGTCCAAATTTTAAGACTTAAATACTAAGTGTCCCAAAACACTCCGAAACTCAAAACGAATCATCCCGGTAAGTCACAACAGCTGAAATAGATAACGAGGAAAATAGTTAATAGGGGATCAAGGCGTTAATTGTCAAAACGATCGGCCGGGTCATTACAATTATGGAGCTCCTGCATATAAACTTCCTACATATTGTGTTGGAATTCAACACATTATCCTGGAAGCTCATTTGTAAAAAAATTGAACTCCAGAATATTATATTGGAATATTTTTAGATTTTAAGGGTGTTTTTATTCAGATTTTATCTTCACATGAAAAGGTGGCTAATTTCGATTATTTATAAAACTATGGCCCCTTTTCAACTTCTAGTTGTAAATCTGGTTATTTTTTATTTTTTCCCTATTAGATCTTTTTATCCAAAGGCTTGATTATTCAAATGCTTGATTACTTGATTTGATTTACATCGTGTGTCATGAACACTTCTATCACCTCGAGTAGTTGAAACGAAAGGAGGAAACCTGCTTAGTTGAACGGAAGTTTGGGTCTAATCTAGCCCAAGATTTTGATCTTATTTTGAAAAATAACATCTCTAGGCCTCCTCTAGAATCAACTCTCGAAGCCTGTCAACATTGGGTACACAAAATAGTCACATCTATGGCATCTCCATGCAGAACCTTGTCCTTGAGGACAAGCATATGAAGGTCATCAAACTAGCGCTCCCGGATACGATCAAACAAAGAAGACCGAGAAACCACACAAGCAAAGATCCGGCTAGGCTCCGAAAGATCTAGTCTCACAAACTGACTGGCTAAGACCTGGACATCCATTGCCATAGGCCTCTCCGTTGTTGGTAAATAAGCTAAATTCCCCATACTCTTCGCCTGACGACTCAAAGCATCAGCCACCACATTGGCCCTTCTCGGGTGAAACAAAATAGTGAGATCATAGTCCTTTAGCAGCTTAACCACCTCCTCTAGACCAAATCAAAATCCTTCTGCCTATAAGCAGATGTTGCAAACTCCGGTGATCCGTATAAATATCACAAGGCACACCGCACAAATAATGATGCTAGATCTTCAAGGCGTGAAAAATAGCGGCCAACTCGAGATCATGTATAGGATAATTCTTCGCATGTACCTTCACCTATCTGGACGTGTAGGCAATCACCCTACCGTCCTGCATCAATATCGCTCCAAGGTTGATCCTCGAAGCATCACAATAGATAGTATAAGACCCCGAACCTATACGCAATATCAAAACTAGGGCTGTAGTCAACACTGTCTTAAGCTTCTAAAAGCTCGCCTCACACTCTTTCGTCCACTAGAACGGAGCACCCGTCTAGGTCAGCCTGGTCATAGGAGCTACAATAGACGAAAACCCCTCAACAAATCGATGGTAATAACTTACCAAGCCAAGAAAACTACGGATATCTGTAGCTGAGGATGGTCTAGGTCAACTCTGAACTGCTTCCACTTTCTTCGGATCCACCTTTATCCCCTTGGTCGACACAACGTGACCCAAGAATGCCACAAAATCCAACAAAAAATCACATTTCGAGAACTTTGCATATAACTTCTTTTCCCTCAAAGTCTGAAGTACTATCCTCAGGTGCTACTCATGATCTTCCTGACTTCGGGAGTATACCAGAATATCATCAATAAAGACAATAAAGAACGAGTCAAGATGCGGCCGGAACACACTGTGCATCAAATGCATGAAGGCTGCTAGGGCATTGGTCAACCCAAATGACATAACAAGGAACTCGTAATGACCATACCGTGTCCTGAAAGCAGTCTTCGGGATATCTGGCTCCCGAATCTTCAACTGATGGTAACCTGAACGCAAGTCAATCTTAGAAAACACTCGTGCACCCTGTAGCTGGTCAAACAAATCATCAATACGAGGCAAAGGATAACGATTCTTCACTGTAACTTTGTTCAACTGGTGATAATCAATGCACATACGCATAGAACCGCCCTTCTTCTTCACAAACAAGACAGGAGCACCCCAAGGTGATATACTAGGCCGTATAAAACCCTTATCAGGTAATTCCTATAACTGATACTTCAACTCCTTCAACTCAGGAGGAGCCATACGATACAGAGGAATAGAAATGGTCTGAGTGCTTGGCAACAGATCAATGCCAAAATCAATATCTCTATTGGGAGGCATGCCTAGAAGATCAGCTGGAAACACATCAGACAAATCTCGTACTACTGGGACTGAATCAACTTTAGGGGTATCAATACTAACATCTCTCACATAAGCTAGATACGTGCCACACCCCTTCTCAACCATTTGATGAGCCTTAAGGAAAGAAATAACTCTACTGGGTGTGTGATCTAAAGCACCCATCCACTCAACTCACGGTACTCCTGGCATAGCCAGCGTCACAGTTTTAGCATGACAATCAAGAATAGCATAATGGGATGACAACTAGTCCATTCCCAAGATAACATCAAAATTTACCATGCTGAGCTACAATAAATTAGCTCTGGTCTCAAAACCACTAAAAGCAACCAAACACGATTGATAAATGTGGTCCCCAATAAGAGAATCCCCCACATGAGTAGAAACATAAACAAGGTAACTCAAAGAATCCCTAGATACACCCAAATATGGGGAAAAATGAGAAGACACATAAGAATAGGTGGAGCCTGGATCGAATAAAACTGATGCATCTCTATGATAAACCAGAACAATACCTGTGATGATAGAATTGGAGGCGACAACCTCATTATGGGCAAAAAGGGCATAATATCTAGCCTAGGCTCCCCTTCTAGGGTGATATCTACCTCCCCGACCTCAACCTCTAGCTGGCTGAGCAGTTGGGGTAGCAACTAGTGCTGTAATCATAGCATGAGAAATCTACGGGGCATGTTGTGGCTGAGAAGTCTGTAGAAGTGCATCCCTCCTAAGTCCAGGACAATCCCACACAATATGGTGTGTGTCACCACACTAAAATCAAGCTCTAGGAGGACGTGGTGGTTGTGACCAGCTTGGGCCAGGTCTACTAGCCTAACTACTAAAAGCACTCGCGCATGAGGCGCACTAGATATTGGAGGTGCATAATAAGTCTCTTAAGGTCTAGGAGAAGCTGGAATACCACTGGCTGCTAGAATATCTAAATGAATAGGGCGACTCATATAAACCCTACCATGACAACCTGTAGCTGGGGAAGAAGCACCAGAATAATGGCACGTCTCTCGAGACCTCTTGGCCTCCCTCTCCTCTCTGTCCCGAGCATACATACCCTCTATCCTCCTAGCAATGCTCACCACCTGCTGATAAGAAATATCCATCTCCAACTCATGATCCATGTTAGACCTGATGCTGGGAATAAGCCCCTCAATAAACCAATGAACCCTCCGTGAATAGTAGAAACCAAAGCTGGTCCTTGTCTAGCCAAGTTAGTATAATGGACAACATACTCCGAGACAGTTATAGTACCCTGGCACAAATGCTCAAACTCTACATGCTATGCGTCCCTGAGGCTCTGAGGAACATACTCTCTCAGGAACATATTTAAAATGGAGTCCAAGTCAGGGAAGCTGCCTCATCCAGACGGCCTAACTTATAAGTATGCCACCACTCATAGGTGGCTCCTCAAAGCTGGAACGTAGTGAAGGAAACCCTGCTCGATCATGATATACCCATGGTACGGAGAATAAGGTAGCACTCATCTAGAAATCCTAGAGCATCATCTGAAGCTAGACCACTGAATAAAGGAGGCTTGTACTTTTTAAACCTCTCAAGCCTCTGCTGCTCATCCTCGGAAGTCGTTGCCCCGTCCTCGAGCTGATCTGGGGCTACAGGCCATACATGAATAATCTTTGAGACCTGATCAACATGCACTCGCTGCTCAGGAGTGCAGGAATCTAGATTTTGTGCTCCTCTCCCATCTTGGGATGTGGCTGCAGCCAGGGGAAGCAACCCTGCCTAAGCTAGAGTGGTGTACCTGCACATGGACTGTGCCAAAGTCTCCTGAAGTGCTGGAGTAGTAGTAGCAGTAGGCGTATCAGGTGCTTGAGCTTCGGCTGGGATTGCTGGTGGCTCCTCGGAGGCAGCTCGCGCGGGTGCTCTGGCTACACCGCGTGCGCATCCTCGGCCCTGACCGCGGCTTCAGTAGGGGTGCGGGTGCCTGATAATCTCAGGTAGCACGTGTCCTCATCATCTGTGAGAGAATAGAAGACAAAAGTTTAGAATTGTGATATCAAAAATCTCGCACGACAAGTAAATCGAAATTAAGTGGAATTTTTTCCTAACAGTTACATAGACACTTGTAGATAATTACAAACGTGTCTGTATCGATCCGCGAGACTCTAATAAACTAGCTTGTGATTCATGACTCCTATGAACCTAAAGCTTTGATACCTACTTGTCACGACCCCAGTTCGCCCTCCGTGAACTGTCGTGACGACACCTAGTCTCTACGAATAGGTAAGTGGAAAAAGGAAAAAATCCCAGATAAAACTAATAAAACTGTAGAATAACATAACAAAAGTTAAAGATGTCGCTCTGCATATATAAATATAACTTTCAAACTTAACAACTTCCCAGTGTCGATTTACAAAAATAAACTTATAATATTGAGCATAATAATTCATGGTAAAAGGACATACTGGAATTTTGGATATTAGCCTTATAATCCTATTAGTTTTAGGACATAATACAACACATTAGGAACTCTACATGATTACATTTAGGAATCCTATTAGTATAATTACTTTCGGGCTGTCTAATTCATATAAAATTGAACAAATAAATATCTTTAGTCATACAATCCTATTACTTTTAGGATATCTTCCTTAAAAATTCCTATTACTATTTTAATTTGAAAACGTATTATAATATCGTATTACTAATTTGCTTTGCGAATGTATTATATTGTCCAAATCTATTTAGAGAAATGTGAGCATATATTATTATAAAATCTTAAATACAATATTAATATATCAAAATAGCCCTAAAATATTAAACAGAAGAACTCACAGGGAAAGGAGATAGCTGCAATAACTTATTTTTTGGACTACAATACCTTCTATGCTAATTTTTAATATTTAAGATTTTAAATTAATAAAATTTTATCGATTAAATTCTTATTAAAAATATGTAGGAAGGTTTAATAAAATCAATTTCATAAGAATCCTCCGTATGGGCAATACATTACTATACATAATGTTCAATACGAAGAAACAATACAAGTAATATCAAATGGACTGCATAAAGAGTTGAAATTGAAAAAAAAATACCCCCACGATAATGTATTTTGTATTATATTTGAAGTATTTTTCTACTCAAATAATAATAATTTACCAGCTTTTTGTGTAATATTGAAAAATACCCACTTATTAAACAACAAGTAAGAACATATTTAAGAATATAAAGATGGTTGGTAAGAGTAAATACCACCAATGATTCTGCAAACATAAATATCTAAAAATGAAATGTCATATTGATCTTTTACTCTTTGAAAATAAAATTTATGGTGGATAAAATTATAATTAAGATTAAATATTCTAAACAAGAGTGATCTAACATTAAGAACCGAATCAACATAGAATAAATTATTATTTATGCTAAATCCAAATAATTAAATCTTTTAATTAATTATTTGGCAAGAGTGGAACGACTAAACCGGTCATTTCATGAATTCTAGCCTCGTTTCCTCCATTTTTTGCTTCCTTATGTGTTCCTCAGCTGTATTTCACCGTATCGTGTTGGTTGGTTCGGGTCTGGAGTGGTTTAAGTATAGAATGAGACATAATCTCCTATTTAGAAGCTTAAGTTGGAAAAGTCAATAGGATGTTCACTTATGAGTAAATGACCTCGGAATTGGATTTTTTAACGTTCGGTTAGCTCTGTTAGGTGATTTTGGACTTGGAAGCGCGTCCGGAATGTAATTTGGAGGTCCGTGGTAGAATGTTGCTTGAATTGGCGAAATTGGAAATTTGGGCAATTTCGGTCAGTAGTGGAAAATTTGATATCGGGGTTAGAATGAGATTTTGTGTCATGACCCCAGTTCGCCCTCCGTGAATGGTTTCTTAATTATCCTCTCATTGTTTTGATTGAAAATCTATACTCAATCATGTTATATTTACTTTTTTTATAACTCAAGTCTTTATTACTCTGTTTTGATACATATAAAATCTTGTTTTGGGCTTAGTACACTGTTTTATTGATAGCCCGAGTGGCTTGAGAGTGACAGAGTGAGGTCGAGGGCCTGATATGTGAGGGTATTTATGGGATCGGGCTACACGCCGCAACATGATGTTACTATTTCATGATTGAGGTGAGGCCGAGGGCCTGATTGATTTATTCCACGAGGTGGCTTGTTATAGTGCTTGGGCTGAAGGAGCCCCTTCGGAGTCTGCACACCCCTAGTGAGCGTGGGTACCCTGATTAAGTGATATGAGATATGCCCGAGGGGCTGCATACGAGATACTGTGAGGTTTGCCCGAGGGGCTGCTTATGAGTGATGTTTCGCTCGAGGGGCTATTTACGACTTTCATCACTTTTACTCTATTTTGCATTGAGCCTCCGTTGAAACTGTTAAAACGAGAGGATTTGACTCACATACTGATTAAAACCATGATGTATTTACTGTCGTGATGTGGACTATATGTGTTTTACTGCTCGTGACTACTGCTCAGTCTTTATTTACTTTTATTACTTACTGAGTTGGTGTACTCACATTACTCCCTACATCGTGTGTGCAGATCCAGGTGTTGTTGGACGTGCTAGTGTGTGTTGATTTCATCTGTCGCGGATCTATTGGAGTTAGATAGGTAGCTGCATGGAGATCGCAGCCCTGCTCCTCTCCCTCCTATCTTCCTATAGGTGTTATTAGTTGTTTTCCAGACTGTATTTGTCTTAGTATTATCGGACAGTTCTTCGTAGATGCTCATGACCAGTGACACCCCAATGTCGGGTTTTCTTTCTGTGCTTTCATTGTTTAGATTTTCTTTATATAGTTTTATTATTAATTAGCTTGAAATTAACTTGCAAATGAAAAATAGTGTTGTTTTTGGAAAAGAGTCGGCCTGCTTAGTTTCACGATAGACACAATCACGACATGGTAGTTTTGGGTCGTGACAAAGAGAATCCAATTCAATTATTTTTTTAAGTTCATCATACGACTAAAATTCTTCTTCAAGTTAAAAAAATCTTAGGGTACATAAATATTTCCCATAGAAAGAGCATTAGAACACTAAGCAAAAAGGTTATTGTGATGACCCAAAAGGTCATCTTATATTTAGAACTCGATTCTGTGTTCCGAGGCCTTTAAAATCTCATTTTTACCCTCCTCGATTTGTGGGCACAGTCCGAGCATGTTTCCGGAAAGCTTTAATGTTGAAAGTTGATGAAAATAATAATTTTTGCCTTTAAAAGTTGATTTAGTTGACGTCGGTCAACGTTTTAAGTAAACGGGTCCAGACTCATATTTTGACAATCCCGATGGGTCCACATTGAAAAATGGGATGTGGGCATTGACCTGGAACCAAGTTCCGAGGTCCCTGGCTCGAGAAATGAGTTTTTGAGAAAAATTGGAAGTGTGAAAATTAAATGGTTTTATGAATTTGGTTAATGTTTGATCATGTCGGTATTGGGATTTTGGTTTCGGAGCCCGGTACAGGTTCATTATGGTATTTAAGACTTGTCTGTGAAATTTGATGAGAAACGGATATGATTTGGTTTGATTCGTACGTCTGATTGAGAAAATAGAAATTTTGAAGTGTTCTTGAGAATTTCATTTTATGTGGTGCAAAATTCGTAATTCTAGGTGCTATTTTTACAATTTGATAGCGCGAGTAAGTTCGTATGATATTTTAACACTTGTGTGCATGTTTGGTTGGGAGCTCCGAGGGCTCGGGTGAGTTTCGGATATGCCACAGAGTGAAAAGAGTACTTAGAGCATTGCTGGTTCTGCACTTTTGTAACTGGTGTCTGATCTGACATATGCGAGATAAGTCTACGCATTTGCGAACATTCCCCTTCCCAGCAGGCTCGCAATTACAGGGAGCTAGTATTCGCATTTGCGGACAAATATCACAATTACAAAGTGGGAGCTGGGCAACAGTGATCGCAAATGCAATGAATTGGTCGCATTTGTGGCCCTGGGCATTTGAGAACTATTTGTCGCAAATACGATGAAGACAAGAATGTGAACCCTTTGCATTTGCAATAGGTTCTTTGCAATTGCGGGGCTCACATTTGTGAATCCCAGGTCTAACTTTGTCTTAGTTTCGAAACATAGTTAAACCGAAAGGGATTCAAAGAAAACAAACAATGGAATGTAGAATGAGTTTAAAACAAGAAGTGTCCCTTTCGGGGAAAGTAAAGAAGGACTTATCTGGAGTACATGCGGATTTCAATGAACATGACATGCCTTTTGGACTGCATGCCTGATCAGTGCAAGTCGTCCAACTCTCAGAAATTAATCACAACTTTACCTTGAAACCGAGGAACCTCGCCAGGACTCTGTTGATGTCGATGGTTGCGAGGATCCCTTTTTTTTTATCAGTGGCACCATTTGCGGGTTTTCACCAGCTGACCTCTCTCATTTTTCTTCTCACTATTTCCTTATAGTGCTCTTTGCTAGTTTTCACTAATAGGACTCTCTCATTTTCAATTTCTCTGTTTACTGCCGCCCTACGGTGCAAGTGTAGTTTTTAACCAATAAAAGTCTCTCATTTTGATTGCATCACATCCAAGTAGATGTATTATCCGATCCTTGAACATTCTCACCGATTGATCGGAAGGACATGAAAGGAGTTGGGTAAAAATAATTTGGACTGAATTACAACTTTGGAACCATCCTGGCATGATCATCGCCGAACCATTATAACTTCTTCCCTAGTTTCACTTTTGGGGAAATTTGGATTTTTATTTTGGTTGAATGAACCCCAAAGAGAGGCTGCATACGTATCCTTTCAGAATCAATTCGAACGTAGTTCAGGGAACTTTGTTTTTCTTCTGTTTTGTTTTGTTTTCTCTTTCCTTATCCTTTCCTTTTTCCTTTCCCCCCTTTTTTCATTTTTCATTTAATTTTCTTTTTGTCTTTTCTTCCTCTCTTTTTTTGTAACTTTATTTTTCTTCTCCTTTTCCATTTTTCTTTCCATTCTTCATTTCATTTTCTTATTTTTATTTTTTGAATAACACGTTCAGGTTCCAAAGAGGGTAATCAAAGAAAAGTGTCCGGCTCAAGCGGTTTGCAAAGGGTAGATAGTGTTTGGGTAGCGAGAATAAAAGCCTTCTTCATCCGAACCGGAGAACATTTATGTTATATAGAGGATCCAACATAGTGCCTTTTAGCTACATTTGCATTGACAGTTGTTTCAGGACATTTCCTTCGATGTTTCCCAGGTACAATGCCCTCTTTGGCAGTACCCTTGTTACGATGTATGGATCTTTCCAATCTGGAGCCAATTTTCCCTTAGTTGTTCTAACTCTTTGTTTTATTTTCTTAAACTTATCTTCATTGCAATCTAATTCTTGATTCATTATTTCAAAGTCTAACAACGTTTTAGGATCTGGGCATGAAGTCCGCAAGCATGTTATGTTACTGAAATCTGCATTTAACAGAACTAAAAAGAGAATAAGAAAAATGACAAGATTAAGAAAAGAGACATTCCTGGACAATGAAATATTAATTATTTTTTGATTTTTTTTTGATTTTTTTATTCAATTTTAAAGATAGAAAGGTTTACAACAGATAGTAAGACAATAAAGTAAAATATTTGCATCACACCATGAGACCGAATGCAGAAAGGATAGCAAGACTGGCTACTAAGACTCTCGTGTGATGGGGAACTTCCAGGTTTGGTGATCATTGTTTGGATTTTTTTCTTTCATGACAATGGATGCAATGGCCTTCAGTGCTGGATCAAATTCCTCATCTTCACCAATCATTTTGACTATTGGCCTAGCGTTATGACCAGGCAACAGATTTCTCATCACATCAGGAGCTTCTTCATCCCAAAAAATGATTCTTTCAGCTTCAATCAAGTCTTCAACTGCCCTTTTAAGGGTCCAACAGTCCTCTGTACTGTCTTCTACTGCTCTAGAGTGGTATTTACATCTAGCATCAGCTCGGTGCAAGGGGACTCAGGGTTCGGCCGGTTCGGGGCCACTGGCTGCAATAATTCGATCCTGATTAACTTTTGAAACAAACTTGAATACGATTCACCAATACGGGTAAACTGAATCTTTCTGAAAGGCTTTCTTGGGCGAGGATTGTACTGGGGAACATTTGGTTGGGGATTATATGGAGCTTGGTAAGGATGGGCATTTATTGGAGGTGGAGCTTGATTTTGTATATAATGTTGTGGCTATATGTAAGGTTGTGTGTTCATCACCGCATAGGGAGACGGTGCCACGGCATAAGCATCAACTTGAAGGGGATAATAATGTGGTGGGACAATATGAGGCACATATGATTGGCTGAATGACCTTGTAGGCCCCCTCAAGCTTGAAACTATCATGGCTCCCTCTTCAACCCCATTTCTGTTCATCAAACCCTTCGAACCATTCTGAGCAGCCTGTGATGTGTCCTTAAAAGCAACATGACTCAAGATTCGACCTGATTTGAAACCGGTTTCAACCATTTCCCCAATTTTGATAGCCTCAGTGAATGGCTTACCATAGCAGACATCATGTTCTGGAAGTAGTCCGCCTCTTGGGCCTGTTGAAAAACTGTGACCATTTCAATTTCATCCATTAGAGGCTTTACCCTGGCAGTTTGCTCGTACCATTTGACAGCATATTCTCGTAAGCTTTTCGCGGTTTTCTTTTTCTGTCAGGAGCGATGTCTATATTATACTGGAACTGGTGGACAAAATCTCAGGCGATATCGTCTCACATGTGCCAATGAGTAATTTCTTAATCAGTATACCACTCAGAAGAGATTCTGGTGAGGCTTTCCCTAAAATAGGCCATTAGCAGCTCCTCTTTTCCACTAACACCTCTCAACTGGTTACAGTATCGTTTCAGATGAGCAACCGGGTCTCTGTGCCCGTTGTACTTTTCAAATTTTGGCATCTTGAATCCAGATGGCAAGTGGACATGGGGACATACAGAGGTCAGAGTATGAGACAATCTTTTGGCCACTCAGACCTTGCATGTTTTTCAGGCTTTGTTCTAGGCTCTTCATCTTCCGAGCCATTTCCTCTTGCTCGAGATTTTTAACAACCTTTTCTTGCTCCACCGAGAAATCATATTTCATAGATTGAGTTAAAGAGTTGGGGTCACATATGTTAGTTCTTATTGAAGTTGTGGACCCTAAAAGGTGAACATTAGAGGCTCAATATACGGCTGTGGTAGAGTTGGTTGTGCTCTGGTGCAGACTCGTGTTGTAGTGTAACGATCCGGTCGGTCCTATCATGAGTTACCGCTCCGTTTTTCCCATTTCTACTTCTTATCATTTTGTACACCTGTATTATATGTTATCGGGTCAATAGGTTTGGTTTCAGAGAGGTTTTCGTAAGGTTTTAGACACTTAGTCTCTTTTGAGTAAGCTTAAGTTGGAAAAGTCAACCGGATGTTGACTTATGTGAAAAGGGCTTGTGAATTCCAATGGTTTGCATAGCTTCAGGAGGTGATTTGGCACTTAGGAGCGTGATCAGAATGTGTTTTGAAGGTCCGGAGTAGATTTAGGCTTGAATTGGCAAAATTTGAATTTTGGCGTTCTCCGGTTGATAGGTATGATTTTGATATAGAGGTTGGAATGGAATTCCTGAAGTTGGAACAGGTCCGTTGTGTCATTTGTGACGTGTGTGCAAAATTTCAGGTCATTCAGACGAGGTTTGGAAGTTTTTGGAATTCTTAGGCTTGAATCCGATGTGATTTTGGTGTTCTGATGTTGTTTTGAGAGTTCCGAAGGTTGGAAAAAGTTTGAATGAGGTTATGGGATATGTTGGCATGTTTGGTTGAGGTCTCGAGGGCCTCAGGTGACTTTTGATTGGTTAAACGGATCAATTTGCATGTTGAAAAGTTGCAGATTTTGGCTTCAGTTCTGTTGCAGGTTTTCCTTCTTCGCGATTACGTGAGGAGGCTCGCGATCACATAGATCTTTGGTAGGGGGCACTCTAGGTTGTTCATCGCATTCCCTTATCTGGAGTCGTGATCGCGTGAGTTGTGCAGGTGATGAATCGCGAACGCGTGGGTTTATTCATGATCGTGTAGGTGTAATAACCTGAGCATCGCATTCGCGTGGGAGATGACACATTCGTGTAGAGTGTTATTTTGGGCCAGAGGATTTTGTACTTCGCGATTATGATAGATTTCCCGCGATCGCGATTTTTGGCCTTAAGTTCACCATTTTTTAGTTAGGTTTGGAGCTTCTTGAGAGAGATTGAAAAGGGAATCAAAGAGAACTTGTTGGAGGTAAGAATTATGGACTTAATACTCAATCCTATTGTGATTTCTACCTAATTAAACATAAAATTTGGGCGATTTGAAGCCTAAATTACGGAGTTAGGGCTTGGAAACTTGGGACCTTAATCTAGGGATTTGAGGGGCCATTTATGGTCGGAGTTTGGTATTCTTGGTATATATGAACTCGTGGGAGGATAAGGATTCTGTTGATGTGATTTTTATCGAATTTCGAGACGTGGGACCGCAGGTCGGGTTGGACCAATTTTGGGATTTTTGGTATAATTTGATTATTTTCGCATGGGCTTCATCCCCTTAGCATATTATAATGTTATGATTTTGATTTTCGGCAGATTCGGTGTGAGTTGAGGTTGAGGCGAGAGGAAAAGGTGTTGCAGAGTAGTATTTCTTCCGGTTTGAAGTAAGTAACCATTGTAAATCTGGACCTGAGGGTATGAAACCCCGGTATTTCGTATTGTTTTGATAAATGAGGTGTCGCACATGCTAGGTAATGAGCGTGTGGGCATGCACCGGTATGGATTGAGACTTTATCCCTCCTGTAGCGACTATTAAGCCGCGTGTTTGATTTGAAATCTTATGATATCACGTATTTTAGATATTTATACCACATTATGGGTTATATGCCATGTTTAGGGCCTTGTGCCAACCTGTTGAGACCCTTAGGGGCATTTTTACTGTTTTCTTCACTCTATTTGTTTTGAAAGCATATCCGTAGTCATGTTTTACCGATTTATTGTTAAATCTAGTTTTTATCACTCTACTTCTTAAAAATGTGAAAAATTGTTTGGGCTGTGTTTTTCTGATTTCCACTGTTATGCCTGAGAGGCTGTGAGGTTAATGATTGAGAGAGATTGAGGACCTAATAGTGAGGATTATATATATAGTATGGATCGGGCTGCACGCTGCAATAATATTATATGTATATATTATGGATTGGGCTACACACCGCAGCGATACTTATATGGACCGTGCTGCACACCGCAACGATATATATATATATATATATATATATATTGCATGCCGTAGCAATGCGATGCTTGGGCTATAGGAGCCTATCCGGAATCTGTACACCCCTAGTGAGCGTAGTCGACTATAAACTATGGATCAGGCTGCATGTCGTAGCTGTTATTATGATTATTAATATTATGAGATATTATTGAGCCGAAGTGCTGAGTGTGAGTACTGTGTTACGAGAGCTGAGTCACGAGTGACTGAAAGGCTTGCCTGAGAGGCTATATTTATGAGTGATACCTTGCCCTAGGGGCCCGTTTATGACATCTTTGCTGATTTCACTCTTCTTTTATAATGAGCCTCTGTTGGAAACTGCTAAGTAAATGATTTGAAAGTATTTCAATTGAAAGTGAAGTTTTATGAAGTAACTGGCTTTTAAACTGTTGAGTTTGACTTGATATTCTATTGAATACCCTTATATATATATGATTTTTAACTACTTGTCACTACACTCAGGCCTTATTTACTTTAGTTATTTACTGAGTTAGCGTACTCACGTTACTCCCCGCACCTTGTGTGCAGATCCAGGTGGCCGAGCGGCAGAGTGAGGTTCCCAGCATTTTCACAGCTTACCGGAGACTGCAAGGTAGCTACACATCATCCATAGCCCTGCTTTCCTCCTTCCTATCTTTAGTTTTCTACATTTTTAGACTTATTATGTATTAGTCAGTCAGATTGGGTTATATGTAGAAGCTCTTGACTTGTGACACCATATTGTTAGGCTGTGTTGGTATATTTTTGTACTATTTTCCGCACATTTAAGTGATTTATATATTCCTTATGAAAATTTGAGACTTAATCAGCTTTAGAAAATGGTTTTTATAAAAGGAATTCACTGTGGTTACTTGTTGGGTTGGCTTGCCTAGTATTGTGATAGGCACCATCATGATCGGGGTATTTGGGGTCTGACATGCAGAAAAAATATTGGAGGTGTCCTGGAAACTGGCGCCTGGGGGGAAAACCATAGAAGGCATGCCAGGAACATTGGACGGCATTGGAGGATGCCTGCATGGGATGGGCGGGTTGGGCATAAGGGCGTCGGTAACCTCACCTGACTTGGGGAACCCAGGGATTGCACTTGGCGGTTCCCTACCATTAGACCAGGCGTCCTACATTTTCAATATGCGGAGGCGCAACATCCTATTCTCTTCAGCAGCTGCTGATCTAGTTGTGGGATAGCAGGTGCTGGGCTATCGTCAGGATCAATGATTTGTAGATGGTTTTCAGAGGCCATAGGAACTTTTCTTTTGGATCTTGTGAAGTAAGGATGGGAAGCTAGATTACCAAAAAAACCAACCATCTGAACAGAACCTGGCTAATTTGCACACCCAACAACCTTGTTAGTTTTGAGACGCTAAACAGATAGGAAATCGCATATTGGGATGCAATGCACCTAGACAGTTAAACATCTCTACTATGTGTTTGAACGAGTTGCATATTTTATCCCGACCTTCATTAACCTTTTTTTTTCAATATGCACCTTTTTTCTTCATTTTTGCTTATCGCTAATCACTCTTGATTTTTCATCTCGCTTTTGCCGATCTTTTATTTTTGGCACTCACTTTTCCTCTTTTGTTTGTCACTCTCTTATTTCTTGTCGCTCCCTTTTTTTTCTTTCATTTTTTTTTGTTTTTTTTTCGGTTTATTTTTCACTCAATTTATTTATGGCTATGATCGAATCCGATGGAGATTGCCTACATATCATGACGCTGCATGAATGAGATCTTGTGTAGTTTGGGAAGATTGAGAGTGGAGTAAATAAACTAACTCTTTTTTTTATAACACTAAGACCATGAAACATTTGAGGCAAAAGAATTTTTTTTTTTTAATTCTTTGTTTTTTTAAAAAATTTTTTGAAAGAAATGGTTTAAAATAAGAAAGGAAATATTTTTTGGATTTTTGATTTTGGCTCCTTTTTTTATTTTTTTGAAAGAAAGGCGTCTGAAAACTCCTTTTCTTTTGATTTGAACTTTAGGAATTTCAAAAGTAAAAGGGAAATATTTTCGTTTGAATTTTTATTTCTTTTCTCTTATTCTAAAGAAGAAAGAAAATATTTTTTAGGATTTTGGATGTTTCCTCTTGTCACGACCCAAAAATCCATCTGAAGGAGTCGTGATGGCACCTAGTCTCTAAACCAGGTAAGCCTAACATTAACTAAGATAACATTTGTATTTTCTATTTTAATCTGAGTAACTCTTAACAATTTACAAATTCCAAAACCGGTGGTACAAGTCACAAGCCTTTCTAAGAGTAGTTATACAAAATAAATACATCATTGCTCCAAAACAAAAGGAACAAATGGAAATAAGTACAAATGAAGGTGACTCCGAGGCCTGCGAACATTGTAGTAGGTTCACCTTAAGTCTCCACCGCAACAACCCGTACAACTACTACCGATCAAATACCTAAAACTATACAAAAAATGTACAGAAGTGTAGTATGAGCACACCACGGTGGTGCCCAGTAAGTATCAAGACTAATATTGGTGGGGTAGTGACGAGGAACAGTCCAGACACCTACTGGTCAAATAAATTGAACATGATTTGACAATAAACTATCAATCTAAAAATGATATAGTAATATCAACAGCAAGGAAAGAACAAACTACAATCAACAGAAATAATAAAGAGGAACACGGGTGGAAACGAAGATAACCAGATAAATTAACACCACCATAGCTGAAACACAGACAAGTAAAGAAAAATGTACTCAAACAGGGAAGGCGATGCCAGCTCAATAAATCATATCGTTTATAATGCACAATTTCCAGCCATCTCAAACTCGATGTCTCATATCATAAACTCAGATACCAAACTTTTAGCACACCCGGCACCTCATGCCCACATATTTCTATCTCACTTTACACGACAACGTTCTCATATTACTCGGTTCATAGGGTCTATAACCAATACAATTAAGATGTTCAAGGAGTCTGAATTACATAACATAAGTGGAGTCAGCTTCTAAACCAATTAGGAACTCAGCAAGAAAAGATGAAGTTATTTTAGAAATCATTTTATATAAAGAAATTACCACTTTCAATTAAAGTACAACATCGAATGAAATATTACCTTTAACAAAAAAAATTAAAAAATTATATTAGTAGAAATTCCATTTTTAAGTAAAACACAACCTCAGACGGTTTTAAGAAAATTTAATTGAGTAACTAAATGAATTGAAGATGAAATAATTATTGAAATTTGAAGTATTAAAAAATATGTATATAAATACGGAAAAGTATTGAAAACATGATGGGGTTCCTTCACAAAGAATCACAGAGGTAAAGGAATCTGAACAGTTAAAACATATGAATTGGCTATACCAAAAAAACATAGCAAACAGAAAGTGCATGACATCAAAATTCAATTACTAACAAGGATAAGGAAAACAAACACAGAATTTTACTTTCACTTTATATCTTGTTGCAGGCGTGCGACACAATCCCATTTCATATATCTCGTTGCAGGCGTGCAACCCGCTCCCATTTCATATATCTCATTGCAGGCGTGCAACCCGCTCCCATTTCATATATCTTGTTGCAGGCGTGCAAACCGATCCCATTTCATATATCTCGTTACAGGCATGCAACCCGCTCCCATTTCATATATCTCGTTGCAGGCGTACAACCCGCTCCCATTTTTTATATCTCATTGCAGGCGTACAACCCGCTCCCATTTCTTATATCTCGTTGTAGGCGTACAACCCGCTCCCATTTTATGTATCTCGTTGCAGGTGTCACTCCCCAAATTCGAGAGGAGCGACCGGCGCTCGACCGGGTATCCCCAGTCAAGCGGACCTGGGTGCCTTTCCTATCCCACATGTTACCCCCACATTTTCATTACTTAATAACCAAGTGAAATAGCCATTCATAATTGAAAACACCTTTTATTACAAAACATACACAACCTACATGGTTCTCAGCGTGGTTTACATCTTACACCGCCCAATATACAAAATACATATTTACATAAGTTCGCAACCCACATTTACTGTCTATGGAGCCTCCAATGATACAAAAGGGTGATAAAATACTTGCAGGTAACAAGGCTCCGGCTATACCTTACACCAAAAACCAAAACAAGACTCCAAAATAAAAAGCGACATGAGCCACGCAAGGCCCCGAGAGAAAAGGGACTCACCAACACATCTGACGGAAAATGAAGGGGAGCTACGATCGGTGGACTGGAGTACCTTCTATGGATCCACCTACAATCATGATGCAAATGTAGCGCCCCCGGCAAAAGGGACGTCAGTACATTTGAATTGTACTGGTATGTATGAACAAACCTTTCCCTAAGTAAACTCAAACCATACACA
>MU750956.1:31506-49373 GCA_026770625.1 Nicotiana glauca | reverse complement strand
CACAAGAATTTCACAAACAATCCACGTAGATATCACACACCAAATATTCGTACACCAAACAAGGTGATTTTACAAAGGTCAAAGTTAGCCATACATACCTCAAAGAGCTTTTCCTTAAGTTACTACAATGTTCCAGAAATTCTAGCAACTTCAATCTCTTAGATGAAGATCTTGTGATTGGGTTCTTTGATTCTTGAAGATTGATGCAAGGTTTGGATGATTTAAATGTTGGGTTCCTCCTTCTCTCTCTAAAATACTCTCACCTCTCTCAAAATTCAGTAGGAAATGACCCCAAATGAAACCCCAAAGTCTATATATCAAATTGGGGTCGGGTTATGAAAATCAGAAAATTAACCCTCCGATGCCAACTATGCGACCGCAAAATGGACCGCCGAATGGGTATGCGGGCCGCAGAATGCACCGCCAAATCGGCGCCCAAAACTGGGCTACACTGGTTCAATTTGCGGTCAGATTTGCGATCGCATATCAAAAATGCAGACCGCATTGTTATTCTGCGATTGCAGATTTGACACAAGATCGCATTTTTTTCCAGCCTTTGGTAATTTGATAATAACGTTGTGTAGGAATGTCCAAATGACGAATGGTTTGAAGCGTTGGAAACTAGACTCGAAGACCTTTCATTTTATAGGTTATACATCACCTAAAACCTTATAGATATTTAGATATACTCGTTCCAAGTATGGACTAGTGCAAGATCATTGGGAATTTTAGCCTATTATGGACTCTTCCCATTTTTCTTAGACTTAGGCTTTTCCTTGGACCCCAAATTACCTACCATGAGACTTGTACACATATTTACCAATTCCAATTGATGTACACCATGAAAATACCACATAAAATATTATAATTAGCCTACGTGGCACCACGAAATCCTAGATCACTTAGCGAAATTTTTTGGGCCCTTACAGCAGGCATGTAACCTGCTCCCATTTCATATATCTCTTTACAGGCGTACAATCCGCTCCCATTTCATATATCTCGTTGCAGGCATGCAAACCCACTCCTATTTACAAATCATCATCAATCATAAAAAAATCCTGGTAAGGGAACAAGAGTATAACAATAACATCCCGGCAAGGGAGACAATATCATAAACAATAACATCCCAGCAATGGAGACAATACATAAACAATAACATCCCGGTAAGGGAGACAATATCATAAACAATAACATCCCGGCAGGGGAACAATAATATAACAATACTATCCCGTCAAGGTAAACAATATCATAAGCAATAACGTCCCAGAAAGGGAATAAACAAGTACATAATAAGGGTTATGGAAAAACCAAGAAGCACGATAAACTCAACAAAACAACAAGACATAATAAGCACGTGATAACTACATCGATAACCACAATAGCTGGACATGTAAAATATTCGCACGAAGTCATAGAGGAACTCACAATCAAGAAGTATCAAAACAATAAGGAAGGCAATCACTTCAGTTAAGACAATTAAGGGTCAATGTATTAAAGGAAAGCTAACAACGTCATATGGAGCATATAGAGGCAAATTAAGTAATTAGGAAATCCAATCATAATGGGATACTTTCCACATAAGGACCTAAGAACCCTAGAGGAAACTTTCTCACAAATAAGTCCCAGCACACACTCGTTACCTCTCGTGCATGGACTACAATTAGCATCGAAGACTCAATTCCTAAGGGGAAGTCCTCCACACAAAGTTAGGCAAGATACTTACCTCAATCCGGCTAATTCAATGCTCAATTTAGCTATTCCTTTACCAATTCATCAACGCTCCGCTCAATCTAGCCAAAAATGACTTGAATAAATTAAAAAATACAAGAGAAAATAATTTCAATTGACAAAACTATGATTCTTATACAATTTGCAAAAATTCTACAAAAAATCAACTACCTGGGCCCGTACCTCGAAACCAGACAAAATTTAGAAAAACCGAACACCCATTTCGCTACGAGTTCACCCATATAAAAATTATCTAATTCAGATACCATTTGGTCATTCAAATCATCATTTTATATTTTTGAAAGATTTCACAATTTTTCCTAAATTTTCCTTTAGATTCTCATGAATTTGATATTAAATGCAAGATATAATCACAAAATATAGTTAAAAATTGATTAGAGACACTTACCCAATGATTTGGAGAAGTTTGGGTCCTTGGAAAATTGCCCATGGAGGTTTAGTGTTTGAGAAAATTGAAAAATGGGTGAAAATCTATTCAAAAACCTCACTTAACAGGCCTCAGATGTTGCTTTTGCAAACCAGGGTTCGCATTTGCGAACCCCTCACCAATACGAACAACACAGGGCTGGCAAAAGTTGCATTTGCGAAAAAATCTCTCATTTCCGAAGTGGGCATCGCAAATGCGATAAAAAGTTCGCATTTGCCACCACACCAGAACCAACAATTTTTCTTGACACAAAAATGAGCATAACTTCCTCATACGACGTCCAAATTCGATGATTCTTTTTCCTATGGTTCCAAACTTTTGATACAGATCTAATGGTTCAAATAAAACTTAATTTGGATATCATTTGCTCAATATGGTATTATTTTTGCTTGAAGAAATAACGAGAAGCTTCCAGAAACAAGGGCAACATAGCCTAATAGCCTGTTTGGCCAAGCTTATTTTTGGCCAAAAGTGCTTTTTTTGGCCAAAAGCACTTTTGGCCAAAAATTGAGGTGTTTGGCCAAGCTTTTGGAAGAAAAAAAAGTACTTTTAAGGAGAAGCAGAAGCAATTTTTGAGAAGCAGAAAAAAGTAGTTTCTCTCCAAAAGCACTTTTTTGAGAAGCACTTTTGAGAAAAATACACTTAGAACCAGTTTTTTAAAGCTTGGCCGAACACTAATTGCTGCTCAGAAGTGCTTTTCAAACTAATTATCCAAACACAAACTTCTTCTCACCAAAACTACTTTTGAGAAAAGCACTTTTGAAAAAAAAGCACTTTTCAAAATAAGCTGATTTTTGCAACTTGGCGAAACGGGCTATAAACCTACCCGAAACTCACCCAAGCCCTCAGGGCTCCAAACCAAACATGCACACAAGTTTAAAAATATCATACGGACTTGATCGTGTAACCAAATCATCAAAATAACATCAAAACTATGAATTTAACCTCAAAACTCATGATTTTCTAACTTTTCAACCGGACGTCCAAATCACGTCAAATAAATTCTGGTTTTCACCAAATTTTACAGATAGGACTTAAATATCATAACAAGCTTGTAATAGGGGTGTGCATTCAAATCGGTTTATCGATGAATCAAATCGATTATTTGTTATCAAAATCGAAATCGAAAAAATCAAAACCTTATTGAAACGAAACGATAAGCATATGTACAAATCGATAATCGATAAGTAATTATCGATAAGGGTCAAAATCGAATCGATAAATCGAATGCACACCCCTAGAGTGTAGACGCTTGTTAAATGAGTAATTACCTATTTGTGTAGATTAATATAACATACAGAATGTATATATATTCCGCTATTATTTTGAAAGCGGCTATACAATATTACTTTCCCTAATCTATACCCTTTTCTTTACCCTAAGTTCCTTACCCTATTATCTCCTCTACAAAATTTAAGGAATGATCATATTTAAAGATCAAGGGAATGAAGTTCAAATTAATGGAAAATAGAATTAGCCGTGATGATGTGTTTTGTTTTGTTTTGTTTTTTTATACCGTTGGAGTGTTGGTGGCATATATTTTATCCCTTACTTTAGTTTTCTTTCATGTGCGTGTTGATACAATTTTTTTATTATAAATGGTGTTTGTCTTATTTTAGCTTATTTTTGTCCATATTAGTTAGGCGCGTTTATTGAGATTTACTTTCCGTGGAATCCTGCAAATTTTCTTATTGGTGTAATCGATAACCAAATCGATAAGCCCCCAAAATCGATAAATCTAAATCGAAAAAATCAAAACCTTATTGAAACGATAACAATAATCATATGTACAAATCGATAATAGATAAGTAATTATCGATAAGGGTCAAAATCGAATCAATAAATCGAATGCACAACCCTAGCTTGTACCAGGATCCGGAACCAAAATACGGGCCCGATACCAATGAGTTCAAACATTAATTTATTTCTTTATTTCCTTTAAAAACCAGCACAACAATTTTCTTCAAAAATTGTTTTCTAAGGCTAAGGTCATTGGAATTCAATTTCGGGCATACACCCAAGTCCCATATTTTACCACGGACCTCCTGGGATTGTCGGAACATAGATCTGGGTTCATTTACCAAAAATGTTGACCAAAGTCAACTAAAAACTAAATTTTAACTCTAAAAATTATTTTTTTCATATTTTAAAATAAAAGCTTTCCGGTTTCATGCCCGGACTGCGCACGCAAGTCGATTCACATAATATGAAGCTACTCGTGACCTCAAATTGCCGAACCGGACAAAATTGCTCAAAACGACCAATCGGGTCGTTACATCCAACTCCACTTAAACATACGTTCATCCTCGAACGTGCCCAGAGTCATTCCGAAGCCATCGAACCACTGCATAAGCATGCATACACCTGAGGCAATTCCCCATCACCAAAACCAATATAGGACTAACAATGCAACTTAACTGATGGTCTAACCTCATCCTTAGTTATAACCTTAGGATAGTACCCAAACCTCAACATCTGAAATTCATCATAGGACTCGAATCCCACATCATCACACTGCATGAACCTGAACAAGCTGAATCGAGCAAAAATTCCAATCCAGTATACAATCACATGTTGTTCCACACGACTCAAATGCCCGAAGCAATAACCTTCGACCACCATAGCTGTTCAAATATCATCCTGAATGCCGGCAATACACCTTACATTAAATATAACCTTGTTCCAGACCTCCATAATACTGCCAATGATAAAGAAACATGAAGATATTCATAGCTGCTCAATAAGTCGATGTGACGACCCAACCCATTGTCTCATGGGTTACCACTCCATTTCCCCCATTTTCTGCTTCTTTGTGCTTCATTATCAGTGTCTTGTGTGATCGAGTTGGCTTGGATTTATTTTAGAAGGAAATGAGACACTTAGTCTCTTTAAGGAAGGCTTAGTTTGGAAAAGTCAACCGGATATTGACTTATGTGTTACAGGTCTCGGACATGAATTTTGATAATTCGTTTAACTTCGGGGGATGATTTGTGACTTAGAAGTGTGATCAAAAGTGATTTTGGATGTCCGGTGTAGAATTAGGCTTGAATTGGCGAAGTTAGTATTTTGGGAATTTCCGGTTGATAGGTGAGATTTTGATCCGAAAGTCGGAATGGAATTCCGAGAGTTGTAGTAGCTTCGTTAGGTGATTTGGGATGTGTGTGTAAAATTTCAGGTGATTCGGATGTGATTTGGTTGGGTTTTTGATTGAATGCGTGTTTCGGAAGTTTTAGAAGAACTTAGGCTTGAATTCGATGTGAATTGATGATTTTAGTGTTGTTGGATGGGTTTTTATGATTGGAACAAGTTTGAATAATGTTGTAGGATGCATTGATATTTTTTGGTGGAGGTCCCAGGGGCCTCGGGTGAGTTCAGATGGTTAAACGAAGAGTTTTGGAATTTTGCATGTCGCTAAGTCTGCTGCAACTGGTGTTTTTCGCTTCTACGAAGCTTGGACCGCTGAAGCGGTCTCGCTTGTGTGAAGTTTGGGCCGCAGAAGTGGTGATGGGACCTGAGCACTGATTTTGCAGAAGCGGTTGGGGAAGCCGCATCTGCGAAGTCGCAGATACAGGATTTGAGTCGCAGAAGCGGGTTTTTGGATTATGGGAATTTCCGCAGAAGCGACATTTTGACCGCGGAAGCGGTTTCTGCTGGACAAAAATATTTAATTCATCTTCGCGAAATTTTGAAAGAGTAAAATATTTCACTTCAGACTTGGAGAGTTTCTGGGCAATTTTGAAGAGGGTTTCAAGGGCTTTGATCAGGTATGAACTCTTAGACTTAAAAACATGATTCTATGGTGTAAATATATTGATTAGAGCTGAAAACATAAGGAATTAAAGGTCAAAAATGGTTGTATAGGGTTTGAACCTAAGAGAGCTTAAACTAGGTATTTGAAGGGTCAAATGGACTCCGATTCTTCTGATTTTGATATGTATAGACTCATGGCGAGATAAGGAATCCATTGATGTTAAATTTTCTGATTTTCGAGAAGTGGGCCCGGGGCTCGAGTTTTGCAAATATCGAGATTTTTGCTATTTTTCGATTGTTTTTGATTGGGTATTGTCCCATTGGCATATTGTGATGTATTCGCTCTGATTTTGGATAGATTCAACGTGAGTGGAGGCTGAATTGAGGGGCAAAGGTGTCACGAGCTAGGGATTTCGCCGGTTCGAGTTGAGTAATGATTGTAAATGATATCCTGAGGGTTTGAAACCCCGGATTGTACATCGTAGTGATATATTGAGGTGACTTACATGCCGGATAGTGGGAGTGGGGTAGAGAACCATTGGGGATTGTGACTTGGTCCGTCCCAATTGTTGATTTTACTACGTATTTGACTGAAATTTACTGGTTATCATCGTGATTTGGGTTGATTGCCATATTTGGGCTTCGTACCAACTATTTGAATCCTTCGGGGATTAGTATCACTGTTTTCCTCATTGTTTTGACTTATTACTTGAACTCAGCCATACTGTTTCTCCACTATTTTTAAACTCAGCCACTTTTACTCAGGTTTGAGTCTTAAATAATATTTTAAATGATAATTTGGGCTGAGTACTACTGTTTTACTAATGCCCAAGGGGCTTGTGATGATATTCTGACTGAGTGTGGCTGAGGGCCAGATGTGAGGATACACCGAGTGATATGAGGGCGAGGGCCTGGATGTGAGGGTTTTATATTATGGATCTGGTTGCACGCTGCAGCGATACTTATATGGATCGGGCTACATGCCTCAGCGATATATATATATATATATATATATATATATATATATATATATATATATATCGGGCTGCATGCCGCAATAATATAGCACTTGGGCTGTAGGAGCCCCTCCGGAGTCTGCACCCCCACAGTGAGCACGGGTACCCATATGAATCGGGCTGTACACTGTAGCGAGATATGGATCGGGCTGCACACTGTACCGAGATATGGATCGGGCTGCACACTGCAGCGAGATATGGATCGGCCTGCACGCCACAGCGATATGTGGATCAGGCTGCACGCCGTAGCAATTACTATATGATATTGTTCTGAGAGTGATCGGAGAGAGAGAGAGAGAGAGAGCCCGAGGGCCTGAGAGTGTTTCTGAGAGTGAGCCTGAGAGGCTGGTACTATTTTTGAGATATTGCCCGAGGGGCGGACTTTTATGTGCTCATCTTGCATAATTATCTGCCTTTTTACTTGTTAAACTGTGGTATTTGTGCCCGAGTGGCGGATTTTCTGTGCTTATCAGCACTAACTGTTTGAAACCATTTCCGTAACTGTTGAAAGGATCATTTTCAAAAGAGGTTTAAACTGAGCCAAGATATTTCTAAAGATTCCACAGTTTTCACTGTTTTCTCAGAGAATTATACCCGGCTTCTATACAGTATGTTGGTTGCTTTACGTGATTTCTTTCTGCTCAGCTGTTATTTACTTTTATTACTCACTGAGTTGGAGTACTCACTTTACTCCCCGCACCTCGCATGCAGTTGCAGGTATTTATTCACCCGGTAGCGGGTACTGGCTGCATGGAGGCAGACTTGTAGAGTTTTAGCGAGGTGACTGCCAGCGTTTGCAGCACCACTATTCTTCTATGTTATTCATTATTCATGTTTAATGTATTTCTGGACTTGTAAAGTGGAATTAAATTCTTATAGATGCTCGTGACTTGTGACACCCCGATTAGGGCTGTATTGGGTTGTAATTTCATTAAGTCATATTTTTGCTATTCATTTATGCTTAACTATTTTGAAAGAGACTAGTTGGGTCAGTTGGCTGGCCTTCTCTTTACGAGAGGCACCATCACGACCAGTGCGGGATTTGGGTTGTGACAAGTTGGTATCCGAGCCTAGGTTACTAGGTCTCACGAGTCATGAGCAGGTTTAGTAGAGTCTCAAAGGTCGGTATGGAGACGTCTGTATTTATCCTTGAGAGGCTGCAGAACCTTTAGGAAAACTTCACATTCTTGAATTCTTATCGTATGTCCTTGATTCAGCTTGAGAAAAAACTCTTGAAATTCCTTCCACGTGTTTGTATGCGTGCATGAGCGCTCAGTATCAGAGGTGCCTTGATGGCTTATGATTCCCCGATTAAGGGGCGATATGTGATCTCTATGAGTTTGATGTTGGGCTAGTCTGGAGGACTTGAGGCCATATTTGTTTTTGCCTATGGCTTGAGCACCGAGGTGCTGATTGTGTGAGCAAGTGTTTTGGAGCTTATATGCTCGGTATAGTCCCTATTAGCAGTAATGGCGGCTGAATAGCCACGCGATGAGTATGTTAGTTCTGCAAGATGTGTTTATGTGACTTGGAAGTGACGATGAATGTCTGTGAGATGATATAAGAACTATTAAGTGTTTGATTTCCATTGTGACTGGATGTGTAGCCCCGAGTTATGGGTGTGTGAAGAATCTTTTCATGTCTCCTAGTTGGGAATGAAGTAAAATTCATGTTGCGGTATGAGTCCAGACTTAGAAAGATCAAGTGACTGCGTGATGCTTGTGCCGGTGGAAGGTATACATAAATGGTAGCTGGAGGCAAAGCAGGTGGGCTATCTCCTGCGGAGTGTTCTAAGGTTGTGTGATCCTTATGTTATCCATTAAAAGGTCTCATTTACAAGTGAAGAACATGTATTGACATCTAAATTAGATCGCCTAGAGAGTGGGCTTAACTGTTGTGTGAGTGAATGTGAGATTTGCAGAAGAGTTAAAAACAATTCCTAGATGATTTGTGTTTCCACGAGCTTATGAAGGATTGAGTTTAATCTCACTATGGTATTAAGATATCAATAGAGTATATGCGTTATGAGTTGTTGGGAGTGTTTTGATCCATGGCTTCAAGCCAAGTTGGAGAGTGCTATTGATTAGCTAATTGTACGGTTATGTGCTATGTTGGTTCCGGTTTGAGGCATGCTGGCGAATCAGTTATGGTTGCTCAAATTGAGCCGAGGATGGCACGAGTGAAGGAAATTTTTTGATAAAGGTTACATGGTGCTTCGTAGATGTGTGAGAATCACAGGATGTCTTAAGCTGTTGTTGGTAAGAAATGCTCAGTGCATGGAGCAGGAAGATGTTTGTTTGCATTGGGATGAGGTCATATCCTGTGGTTTCATAATGCTAATGAGGCATGGGTGGTTAAGTTCATTTGATTAGGTGAATTGCAGTTCGAATAAGAAGTAAATGACTCTAGAGAATGGTTTTAATGTATTCTACATTCTACATGTTGTATCTTAAGGTTGTGTATGTGGTTAGAGACTGTGTTTTCATTGGAAATGTCAAGACTTGTGGTATTTTATGTTAATTATGGGATTCTATGTATCAGTATCGGGAAAGTATAGGTAACAAATTTAGATTCGCAGGAAGTTCTTCAGAGTAAAGCATTCTGGAATGTGGCATTTCTGGGAATACTTGAGAGAGTATTCAGTGGCTTATGAGTCTTAAATAGTGTGGTCTTGTGCTTGGGTCTCGTGTAGTGAGCCTGGGTTGTGGAACTGTGGTGCTACACTAAGGGAGAATATCAAGTTGATGATGAATCAAAAAGGAAATTACATAGATGGAATAGCTTGACAGTAGACCGAATCGGTATGGTAAGGATATGATTAATTCTTTGTATGTGTTCGAGGTAATGAGTTCGTATAGGTATTTTACAACAATGCTGATGGGTTTTGATGGCGTTCTTAGCTTGGTCGAGTTAGAAGGATTCCATCCTGGCAGTTTAATTTATGCAAACGAAATTGAGAGAGTTCTTGTTGATTTCTACCGTGGTTGAAGAGGTGCATTTTCTACGAATATGAGGGGCATTGAATGTGTAATGATTTTCTTTTAGATGGGATCGATGGAAGTTCTTGACTAGTGGAGTGCGTAGATGTTTGTGGCTCGGAAGGGAGATGAAAGTTTTCATGTTATCCTTGGATGGTATGGTATATGCGGTATGTTGTGGAGGACTGAGACTGGCGTGTGCTAGGTTACAGTTCAGTTCTGAAAGGAAGTTCATAAAGCTCTTAGGCAACGGGTAGCCTCAAATAATCAAAGAAAAAGGTACTGCTAATTGGAAGTGATTTGACGAGAGTATTTGTCTCGAAAAAGGGTAATGTGATTAAACTGATGATACTTTGGTAGTATTGCGGCACTTTCTTGTTGGGTCGACTGGTGATATTCGGGTTGCTTGGTGGCACAGGGAAAGCTTAGAGTATCTATCGAGGAATGATTGGGTATTAAAGGTGTGCACGTACTCGGACAGCGAAATTTGGGATCGAATATCATGATTCATGTGCCGTGTGGATATGGAGATGGAAGTTCTCCTATACAGGCTATAATGTGGTGGTAGATCGTATGTGTCGGCACTGTTTAGCAACTACAGAGGATTTGGAGGCCCGAGTGGATCTTTCTTTGCTTGGTAAGTTAGATTTTGGATATGGTGTTGGGGTGTAGACTGGTTGTCTTAGTGATGGGTTATTCTGGACTATTGTGCTATGGGATGTGCCAGAAATGCCAAGGGTTGAGTGGCGAGGTCCGTCGGATTATGTTCTAGCAGAGTGGCTTATATTTCAAAGACCAGTGGACGGCTAGGAAAGGTTGCTTTTCTTAATTGGGCCTTCGTGATGGATGTCAATGTAGAGGTTTCTACCATTGATTCAGTTCGGAGTTGAGGGACTTTCGGATGTATTTCTTGTGGTCGAACATGTCGCCATACGAGGTTGTGGATTTCGGTACTGATTTAGCACCGGGCAGCATATCGTATGGCTCCGGTAGGAGCTGTAGTAGTGGAAGGAGCAGCTTCAGGCTTCCTTGGGGATTGGTTTGTTCGTAGGTCAATGCAGATACGTGTTTTAGCTTGAGACGGCTTGATTGGCCCGAAAGTTTTTATTATTAAGGGATAGGTTGATTCGATAGTTAGTGTGCTTGTTAGTGATCTGGGAAGATCTAGGAGTTGTTATTGTGCTGTGAGACGCTATGATTCGTTGGTTATGGGCACATGTGGTGCGGTTCTATTAGGGATTTATAGTGAAATTCGAGCGGGAAGAGTAATTGGGTGTTGCTCGATGAATGATGTACCGGTTATATTCTATCAGGCTTGCATGGCATATGTTATTTGTTTCACCATGGGTGTAATGATTTGCTTGGGTTCCAGATATCAATTGTGCTTGGCTGTCGATTTTGAGCATAGTGACTTGAGGTGTTTCATGTGTAACAGTGTTCGGATAGGATCGCGCATCGTAGCGAGGCCACGTGGAAATATGACCTTTCGGGGTAGATTCAGGTGTTCTATTCCTATGATGTGAGACAGGGCCTCAGCCTTGTGTTGTGATGGTACATGGTACTGATGAGCTTGAGGTACAGCTCTTTCGTCTGAGTCATTTTCCATGATGTGAGTATGTTCAGACCGTTCTTATTGGTGCGTGTATTATGCAAGTTGTGGCTTAGGCCTGTATTGAGATGTCATATCACCGGAGTGGTATGTTGGATTCGAGGTGATCGTTAGGATCACTAACGAATACGAACGAATTTGATTTCATCTTGTTGGAAGGATAATGTCGAGGTTCGGCTCGAAATCTGCGGTGGTATTAGTCAAAAGGGGAGTGGCATCATGAATGGTGGATCTGAGAAATGGTTACGGTTTATTAAGTGTTTCATTTATTGTTGGCAGTATATGAAATTATTGGAATAAGACCTTAGTTGATAAGAGGTTTTCCACCGGTATTCGGGTGTTGTGGGCAACTGCTGTGAATAGAAGTTATCATTTTGAGTGTTTGGGTTATGTGGTATATCATATGATTGCACCTGAGGTTGCAGGTATGGGTTATTACAACTGGTTTGGGCTCATTCTGAGTATAGATATGAGGTTCTGACCTTGTGTATGATTTCGGAAAGTGCAATGTGGTTCTATGGTTTATGGACTAGATTGATTGTGAAATTTCAGGTATGTTGTGTTATCGGACCTATGCGAGATAGGGCGACGTAGGATCACCCTCGGGTATATTCTTGGTAAGGTCATTCAGCTATTGGTTGGCTTCTAGGACAACTCTGGGTACGCTCGAGGACGAGTGTTTGTTTAAGTTGGGGAGGATGTGATGACCCGACCCGTCGTCTCATGGGTTACCGCTCTGTTTCCCCCATTTTTTGCTTCTTTATGCTTCATTATCAGTGTCTTGAGTGATCGAGTTGGCTTGAATTGATTTTAGAAGGAAATGAGACACTTAGTCTCTTTAAGGAAGGCTTAGTTTGGAAAAGTCAGCCAGAAGTCACATGTTGATTTATGTGTTAGAGGGCTCGAACATGAATTCTGATAATTCGGTTAGCTTCGAGGGATGATTTGTGCATTAGGAGTGTGATCAGAAGTGATTTTGGAGGTCCGGTATAGAATTAGGCTTGAATTGGCGAAGTTAGTATTTTGGCGATTTCCGGTTGATAGGTGAGATTTTGATCCGAGGGTCGGAATAGAATTCCGAGAGTCGCAATAGCTTTGTTAGGTGATTTGGGATGTGCGTGTAAAATTTCAGGTGATTCGGAGGTGATTTGGTTGGGTTTTTGATCGAATGCGTGTTTCGGAAGTTTTAGAAGAACTTAGGCTTGAATTCGATGTGAATTGATGATTTAGTGTTGTTGGATGGGTTTTTATGATTGGAACAAGTTTTAATAACGTTGTAGGATGCATTGGTATTTTTAGTTGAGGTCCCGGAGGCCTCGGGGAGAGTTCGGATGGTTAAACGGAGGGTTTTGGAATTTTGCATGTTGCTAAGTCTGCTACAACTGGTGTTTTTGCTTCTGTGAAGCTTGGACCGCAGAAGCGGTCTCGCTTGTGCGAAGTTTGGGCTGCAGAAGTGGTGATGGGACTTGGGCGTCGATTCCGCAGAAGCGGTTGGGGAAGCCACATCTGCGAAGCCGCAGATGCAGGATTTGAGTCGCAAAAGCGGGTTTTTGGATTATGGCAATTTCCGCAGAAGCGGAAGGAGACCGCAGAAGCGACATTTTAACCACAGAAGCGGTTTATGCTGGGCAGAAATATTTAATTCATCTTCGTAAATTTTTGAAAGAGTAACATATTTCACTTCGGACTTGGAGAGTTTTTGGGCGATTTTGAAGAGGGTTTCAAGGGCTTTGATCAGGTATGAACTCTTGGACTTAAAAACATGATTCTCTAGTGTAAATACATGGATTAGAGTTGAAAACTTAAGGAATTAAAGATAAAAAATGGTGGTTTAGGGCTTGAATCTAAGAGAGCTTAAACTAGAGATTTGAGGTATCAAATGGACTCCGATTCTTGTGATTTTGATATGTATAGACTCGTGGCGAGATAAATCTTGCATCATCTCTCAGGTATGTCACTCTCCCACCCTAAAGCTTGGTTTAATTGCATTTGTAATGGTAAGTTAGGGTGTGGGCTGCCCTATTTTCAAAAGTTAGGGCTTGAAAATTGTTTATGGTGTGAGAAGCCATTGTTGGGTCTCTTGTTATGCTTGCTTGCTGTGAGTGATTGGTTGAGAGAAAGAGAGTTTTCTTATGCAAAATTTTGGGGCAAAAATGTATGTTTTAGTGGTGTAAAATGGTTGTCAACAATGAAGCACACCATTTGTTCAAAGAAATGCCCCAAAGATACTGGTTCTGGGCGAGGAAGAGGACCATCGCGATCGCGATGTCCATTTCCGCGATCGCGTAAGTCTAAATCTGACTGTTCCTAAAAATACTCATCGCGATCGCGTGAATCCTTCTGCGATTGCGTGGGTTGCCATCACTTTATTCTCTGCGATCACGTGGGTTTCCATGACTCTTTTCTCTGCGATCGCGTGACATTGTCTGCGATCGCGATTCATAGGTGCCCAGTCTGCAAACTAGTAGCTTCGCGCATTCTGCCCCGAAAGCTTTCTAACCTTTTTCTTTGGCCTAATTACCTCTAAATGCAATGTTGAAAGTCACCATATGGTTGTTTCACATGTATACTTTGTGTGTAGGTATTTTGAGCTAGAAAATGGTGTCGGCAACTAATGAGAATGTGCAACAATATGCCGAACAAGTGGCCGCAGAGGAGTATTATGATGCTGCCACATTGTCCTCACGCAGGTGCTCTGAACGTTATGACAAACAGCTCTCCAAAAGCATGATAAGGGAAAGAGGCATACAGTTGGTCGACCTGGAGGACCGATGGCCTGAATTCCATGGGAGATTGCTTACTAGTGGCTGGATATGCTTCGCCGAAGAGCCCAGGCCAGCCAACTATGAGGTTGTCCGAGAATTTTATGCAAATGCTGTAGAGACAGACTTCAACAATGAGTTGGTGGCCCACTGTCAGAGGTTGCGAAGTCCGTTTCAGTCCAGAGCGGATCAATGCCCATTACAATCTTGCCAATGTCGACAATCAGGTGTACAGGGATAAAGCTAAAGAGTTGGGTACCCAATGGTTCGTCACTCACTTGCACGGCGGACAGGTGCCAAAATGGATCAAAAATCATACCAGGATCGAGTCTTCAGAATTCACTGCGGAGGCCAAGACTTGGCTCTCCATAATCTGTGCTCGCATCATGCCTTCGAAAAATGAGACAGAGGTGACACTTGAGAAGGCAAGGGTGATTTGTGCACTTCTGGAGGGTATGCAGGTAAATGTGGGGAAACTCATTGCCGATGAGATAGCAGAGGTGGTGGCAGAGCGAACCAAGAGCTTGTTCTTTCCATCATTGATCACCCATCTATGCTATGAGGCTGGGGTACAACCTAAGCCTACAGAAAAGGAAAAGCAACCAGAAAAGCTCATCCATCCCTTACTAAGGTCAAGAGCAGGAGCCGCACCAAAGAAGAGACGAATTGATGTAGCATCTCCCAGCTTTGGCCAGTTCACAGAAACGGAGATTCATGAAGCTCCTGCAGATGCCTCTAGTACTTCCACAGCCATCACTCCACTTGAGGAGGGACCTCTCACTCTCAGGTACATCTCTCGACAGGTTTATGGTATGGACACTCAGGTACGACAGCTTGTAGCTGGTCTTCCGTCTGGACCATCCGGAGAGAGCACCTCTGCAGGTCCATCTGGCTCAGGAAAGCTCCCCACATTGTCCGACCTCGCTAAGGAGCAACAGAACATCAAAGTCAAGCTGGGGCAAATTGAAAGAAGGCAACGGAAGCATAGAGAGCATGAGAGGAAGAAGAGCAAGTTCCTCAACAAGATCATGAGCACGTTGCGAAAGTTCTGTGGACCGGATGAGACCGAGGATGATGACTTTGAGCTTGAGCCTCCCAGTTCCTCCAGTGGAGAGTGACACCATTCAGGGAGCACCTCCTTCATTTTGGCTTGAATTGCATAATTGCATTGGGGACATTGCAATATTTTCGGTTGGGGGTGGCTCTTAGATATATGATTATCATGTGTGGAATTTGTAGTTGTAGTTTTTGTGGAACATGAAGTGGTTGTTTTTGGATGATTGTGGACTTGAACTTGTGTAGATTGATAATGTTAGTATGTTATTAGTAAATCCTTGTTAGTTACTATTTTTCTTGTTGATTATCTTCTTCTTAGTAGCTTCTTTTATTTTAGTTACCTTTGTAGTAGTTTTCTTTTCTTTTATTTTCATTTTCTTAAATAGAATTTCCTTGGGTTTTCTTCATGCTACGGTTCTTTCCCAAGGAACACTTTTGAAGTGAACCGGGTGACTCTTCCCGATGATGGATAGATTGACAACTTTCTTAAGGGAAATAGTCTTGTTTTGCTAGGATGAGGCTTTTGGATTTTTTTGGTACTAATAATATTAGTCTCTTGTGTGTAAGTTATGAATTGAGAATACCCCTCCAAAAATTTGGTTTGAATTTAAACAAGTTGCATGGTGCAAATTTGATCTTGTGATACAATTTTGGCTCTTTTAGTGACTCTTTTTGCTCACTAGTTTGATATTGCTCTTGAAGCTTTTATTAGAAAATAAAATTGATCCATCTTGATTAGTTCATGTGCCATGTGTGTTAGTGGTTGTTCAAATAAATCTTGTGTTTACTTCTATCATCTAGAACTTGCCCGGTTGGTTTTTCATGCTAATGATACTATGTTTGGTTGGAGGAATGATCTTAGGCATTCTTTGCTTTGATTTGTAAAACTTTCTTTAGCCTTTCAAGCCTACCTTTGTGCAAATAATATCACTAGTGCCCAATTTGAGCCTTTAAACCTTTCTTTGGCCAACTCATTACAAACCTTTCCCCGTTTGAAAAATAATACCCTCTTTTGAACCCGTCCCTCTTTGAACATTGAGAATGAGGCTAAAAGCCTAAGTTGGGGGTAAGATCGAAAAGTGGCAAGGTTATATGTTGAGTTTAGGACCTCATGCCTAAAGCATTTGTTTAAACTATTCAAGCTCCAAAAAGAAAAAGAAAAAAAAAGGAGAAAGAAAATATGTGTATAAATTATGGAGTCTAGAAGAGTTGTGAGGTGGTCTTATATTGGGAACTAGATGAAAATGAGGCTATGGGGGTTTGAAAAGAAGCAAAGTGCAAAAGAATTAAAAAAAAATGTGTGAGTAGTGTTCAAGGAGGGTGAAGTCACTTGTACCCAAATGTCCATCCAACCCGTCCCTAAACCTACATTACAAGCTCAAAAAGTCCTTATGAGACCTCCAACCGATCATTTTTGAATAAGCGATGAATTAAAATAAGGGCAAGCCTATGGTATGAAATGTTGTAACACTTGAAGTTCTTTGTGAGAGTGAGCGTTCTTGAAAAATTTGTCCCTTGTGTTGTATTGTAAATATTGCGAGTTTTGGGACTTTCTCTTTTTGTGAGGGCACATGAATTAGGAAAGATTGGTGAAATTGAGTAAAGTGAGCATTTTTAGCGAACTAGTGCTTTTGAGTCACTTCTTGAGGCTTATGTTGATCACTTGATTACTTTTGAAATCCTTTGCACATTTTTGAAGTTGTTTTTCTTTATGAGGGAGTTATTCGGAAAAGATGTGCATACTTGAGCCTAATTGTTAGTACCAACCAAATCCATTAGTATGGTGTTTAAATTGGAGAATGTGTTATGAAAGTAATGGCAATACTACTTGTGTTTGAAATGGTGAATCCTCATTGAAGTTTTGGCTTTGATTTGCTTGAGGACAAGCAAAAGCTTTAAGTTGGGGGTGTTGATGAGTGGTGATTTTACCACTTATTTTAGCCTCTTTTCCTTAGCTTTTATGTCGTTTTATGTATACAATGAGGTTGTTTATAGTGGTTATTGTGAGATTTTCAGGTACATGATGCTATGAGGTGGTTTGAATGGAATTGAAGTGGTCTGAATGGAATTGAAGTGGAAAAATGACTGCTGGGCAAATACTCTACGCGATCGCAAGTTTGTTCACGCGATCACATAAGTTCAGACATTAACTCCACGCGATCGCAGAAGTATGCACGCGATCGCAGAGCTTGAACAAGTAAACCTACGCGATCGCAGGTAGATTCACGCGATCGCAGAAGCTTCAACAGCCACTCTACACGATCGCAGGCGAAGACACAAGATCGCGATGCTTTGTATCTGGGCCAATTCTAGGCAATTTCGACATTTCACATTCTTTCACCCCAAATCATTTTTATACTTGTCCAAACAGACATTTTTTTCATGATCTTTGGCTTATTTTCAGTCCTCATAGACTAGAGAGAACATTTATTGAAGCTAGGGTTTTGCACACACACTTGGGTCTTGAAGATTGAAGCTTGTGGTTAAGATTTTCTTACCCATTTATGTTTATTTCTTCAT
>MU750956.1:0-31136 GCA_026770625.1 Nicotiana glauca | reverse complement strand
TTACTTGAGTGTAATTCCCGATGCATTCATACTTGTAGCCATTGATCATTTTACTTGCTTTCTAGGTTAGTTTATATTTCCGCGTTTAGATAGAAAAACCTTTTCAAACCCAAATTCTTATTGTTTGGCGTTGCGCGACTAGCGATAATTTTCTTACATTCCTAATCGCCTATACATTGTTCTCTGTGGGATTCGACCCCGACTCATAGTTGGGTAAATTATATTGCTGCGACCGTATCTGTTGCTTTTTAGCGGTGGATTTGGACGTCACCAATATAGCTCTTGGACAATATGAGCCCTTCCAGAGTCTGCACCCCCACAGTGAGCGCGGGTACCCATATGGATCGGGCAGCATGTCGCAGCGAGATATGGATCGGGCTGCACACCGCATCGAGATATGAATCGGTTTGCACGCCACAGGGATATATGGATCGGGCTGCACGCCGCAACAGTTACTATATGATTTTATTCTGAGAGAGAGAGAGAGCCCAAGGGGCTGAGGGTGTTTCTGAGAGTGAGCCCAATAGGCTGGTACTGTTTTTGAGATATTGCCCGAGGGGCGGACTCTTATATGCTCATCTTGCATAATTATCTGCTTTTTTACGTGTTAAATTGTGGTATTTGTGCTCGAGGGGCGAATTTTCTGTGCTTATCAGCACTAACTGTTTGAAACCGTTTTCGTAACTGTTGAAAGGATCATTTTCAAAAGAGGTTTAAACTGAGCCAAGATATTTCTAAAGATTTTACAGTTTTCGTTGTTTTCTTAGAGAATTGTACCTGGCTTCTATACAGTATGTTGGTTGCTTTACGTGATTTCTTATTGCTCAGCTGTTATTTACTTTTATTACTCACTGAGTTGGAGTACTCACTTTATTCCCTGCACCTCGCGTGCAGTTGCAGGTATTTATTCACCCGATAGCGGGTACTGGCTGCGTGGAGGCAGAGTTGTAGAGTTTTAGCGAGGTGACTGCCAGCGTTCGCAACACTACTGTCCTACTATGTTATTCATTATTCTGTTCAGTGTATTTCTGGACTTGTAAAGTGGAATTAAATTCTTATAGATGCTCGTGACTTTTGACACCCCGATTAGGGCTGTATTGGGTTGTAATTTCGTTAATTATTAAGTCGTATTTTTGCTGTTCATTTATGCTTAATTATTTTGAAAGAGACTAGTTGGGTCAGTTGCTGGCCTTGTCTTCATGAGAGGCGCCATCACGATCAGTGCGGGGTTTGGGTCGTAACAGTCAACAAGTCAAGAAACTCTTTCACCCGCCAAGGGCTATTACCCAACTCTTAGCAGAAACAACCACATATATCTAAGCACTCCTCACCCCCAATACCATAGTACCAATGTCAGGTCTAAGAACCTCATCTCAACCAATACAAGCAGCCCAATGATGGCTCATCATGGAAACACACAAATTCTCACACTACACAGCTCGTACACTAAACCAACAATAACTCAATTACGTAACACAAATAAAGAAAAACAAAGTAGAAGAATTTTCTAACAAATGTAACATGTGCAACAACAAAAATATGGTTTTCATCAAATTGTTCCACAGAGGAAAAGCAGAACCCCATATAAACACAAGGCAAGGGTATCTCATACAACATCCGCTGCGGCGTGCAGCCCGCTCCCAAATACTCATCAAGCCAAGATGCTGGGGTTTACTGATCACATAAATATTGATATCAGGCACAACAGAGTGCACAATTAAAATTGTGGGAACAATGAATAGAAGTGCTAGAACATGAAAGAAACAAGCACAACTAAGGCGCAATGAACAAATCAACATCACGAGGGCTATCTTGCCCGCATCGCCATAAGGCTTGAACAGAATTACAACATGCGTGGGGAATAATTATACAGCCTCACCGCCTAACACAACATAAAAGAGTAGCACATAACATAGGCTAGGGGTACAAGTAATATCCATTCTCCCCGGTAACATAACCATAATGACTATCTCACAGAAGCGCTCAAACTTGATCTGATACAAGATATATATTCTAATTGGGCTTTCAAATAGCCCCCAACCCAAATCCTGATTATTTCCAAATTGGTAGGTATGCTTCAAAAATATCCACAACAACTCATCGATAATACATGCTATTAATTATTGCATTCTCAATATTTGTTCAAGATCTGCAAATAGGGAATAGTCCATTCATGAGGGCATCTAGCCCCAAACCTCAGGAATAACAAAATTTCCATGCCCAGCTCAACTACGCAAATCAAATGGCTGATATATCACTCACACCCTATTATTCTGCTGAAGCATCCCTATAGGATTTATGGCTGTATAACAAAACATGAACCTCGAAAGCCTCAAAACCTAGTAATCACCAAGCTACCAGCCACGCACTGCAAACCAAAACTCAAGGTCCTTTCCAAAAATGTACACTCTTCTCATATGGTAGCCAACGACGCCAACACTCTATTAGCTTCATATACCAATTTAGGAGAAACCACAGTGTACCACATATTCTTTATGCCCATAGTAGACACCCAACTCAGGCCGTAGTCAAACCATCGAGATCTACCCGCACGCAACTAAGCCATCAGAATTGCACCTCTCCAACTCAATTGAGTCACACAAACCGTCCAATCCAAGAGTGTTGCCACAATGCTAGTAGAGAATTCCCATTCAAAAGGACCATTTACTTTCATTGTTATGCTCACCCTACACTACTGAGCTGACTCATTTCTTCGGATAGTCTATATGCATTATTCCCATCAAACCCCACATACAGATAACCCTACCATGAACCATGTAGCTCATAAGCTTATAAACCACCGCATTTCCTCTGAAGCACCCCGTCCTGCCGCACCTACGATGCCCACACCAAATAGACATTTTGTGGATCTAAAGTTGTTCCTTCGACTCCCATTGATAATGAAACTTAGATCCACTATTAATGTAGAAATACTGTAAGCCCTAAAATTATCTCGTGCAAGATCTTAGACCTTAGTCATATACAAATTCCGAGAACCTACCAACACCACCCATACATATACCTCAGGCCGAGACTGATAAAAGTCTGACTATGCAATCTGAATGTCGCTGATGGACTCCTCCACTTGGTGCGAAGCTATAGAAAATAACATCTGATGATCCGCAGAGCTAACCTTCACAACTCGTACAACACAATCACAAGGTACTCTAATACCGCAAGCTATCCTTAATCAACACCCACCACGCTTCCGCTGTGCCTCCATGTAAATAACTGAGTAGTATATCAATATCTCTGTATCTTCAGTATGGACAACACATCGAGGCAATGCTTGAGTGTCCCTGACTCCTTCGTAGCTCGTTTGTAGCATCACAAACCATTGGCCCATGGCGAACGCTAAGAGCATAATATTATACACGAGTGGATGCAAAGGAACATAAGTTATATACTTCGAGCTGAATCAATATCGCGTGATAAGGAATGAAAGAAGGGGAATTTCCTAACAGTTTTGTAGCCTCTCGAAGATAAGTACAAACGTCTCTGTACCGATCCGCAAGAATCTACTAAACCTGCTTTTGAGTCACAAGCCTTTCTAAGAGTAGTTATACAAAATAAATACATTATTGCTCTGAAACAAAAGGAACAAAAGGAAATAAGTACAAATGAAGGTGACTCCGAGGCCTGTGAACGATGTAGCAGGTTCACAATGAGTCTCCACCGCAATGACCCGCGCAGCTACTACCGATCAAATACTTGAATCTGTACAAAAAATATACAGAAGTGTAGTATGAGCACACCACGGCGGTGCCCAGTAAGTATCAAGACTAATATCAGTAGGGTTGTGATGAGGAACAGTCTAGACACCTACTGGTCAAATAAATTGAACAGGATTTGATAATAAACTACCAATCTAAAATTGACATAGTAATATCAACAATAGGGAAAGAACAAACTACAATCAGTAGAAATAATAAAGAGGAACACGGGTGGAAACGAAGATAACCAGATAAATTAGCATCAACATAGCTAGAACACAGACAAGTAAAGAAAAATGTACTCAAACAAGCCAATTTGATGCCTAGCCCAAACACTGGTCTACATGAAACACCTCAAGTCACCATGCCCAAAATCATCAACCAAGCCAATTTGATGCCTAGCACCTAAAAGTGAATCACCATAACCATAAAGAAGCAAATGATGAAATGCCATACCAGTCCGAAGGAACATATCCAATCCACAACAAATTATGCAACACCCAAATACCCATCTCATTCAAATCCCGCTATAAAGCCCAACTGAAACTGCACCATTTGTGCATATAACCACCAAATCTCAACTCCTCATAACACAAGAGAGTAACTCATAGATCGCGAATAAGCTCAACAACAATTGAATGGCACATCTCTCGACAATAGCAGTTCGGAGTAAACAAATCTGACTAGGTGCAGAACACACATCCATGTTGGACCTACCAATGAACCCCAAATCAACTTTGGTCGCCCACAATAGATAATTAACTCTTTGAAGGTTCACAATGACTGAATCATATCATATACCACCCTCTGACCAACCTTAGCTATTTTCTCACAGTCTACAACCGCAAAGCCATCTAATCACGGAAGCTCTCAGTCTTCCAATCCATAAAGCACATGAATCACCATATTTGATCCCAGGTACACTACCCTAAACATCTAACACACATCCAATATTCGATCATTCCACGAGGGATACTCCTATAATTCTTCTGTGCTACCAAGACAACTTGAATATCGACAGTTGATCCAATAAGAGAATGCCACAATACTAACAAAGTATCCTTAATTCAAACACATTGCCCTTTTTCTGAAGTGACATACAAACTTGCCCGCGTGATCAAATTGCTAAAATAATACCTAGAACTACAAATTTAGCACCAGATCAAATGAAATTTTCAAGAAAACTTTGAAACTTCTATTTTCACAACCAGACGTCCGAATCACGTTAAACCAACTTCGTTTCACCTCTTTTCACAGACAAGTCATAAATGTGATATTGGACCTATTTTCGGAACCAAAATACGGACCCATTATTCAAAAAGTCAAACTATGGTCAAGCATTTCTAATTCATTAAGCCTTTAACTTTATATTTTTGACAAAGTACAATATCTCGGGCGAGGGACTTCCAATTTTGATTCCGGGCATATGCTCAAGTCCCATATCATGACATAGACCCACCAGGATTGTCAGAATATGAATTTGAGTCCATTTATCAAAAATATTGACCAAAATCAACTCAAATAAGTTTTAGGCAAAATTTCTTATTTTTAACCGTTTTTAACATAAAAGCTTTCCAAAAAGATGCTTGGACTATGCACGCAAATTGAGGAAGGCCTAAACATGATTTTTAAGGCTTTGGATCATAGAATTAGGTTTCAAAACATGAAATGACCTATCAGATCATTACAATATTGAACTGTTCCACTTGAGTTCATCACTATCTTTCAGTCCAAAGGTTGGAATTATTACTTATTAAGTTGGTTGTACTCATGCTACACCCTATACCTCATTTACAGGTACAAGTGCTTTCGGACATGGCGGTTTCTGATTGAGGAGACATGATCTCTGGAGACTATCAAGGTAGTTGCATAACATTCACAGGCCTTGACTCTCCTTCATTATCTTTATCTGTATTTTGTAACGACCCGACTGGTAGTTTTAAGAAATTCTATCATGTTTGACAGTTTGAGGTCATGAGTAGCTTCGTACAGTGTATTATGACTTGCGTGCATCATCGGTTTGGGTTTTTGAGAAGTTTGGAAAGGATATTTAGAAGTGACTTCCATTTGAGAAGCTTAAAGTTGAAAGAATTGACCAAGATTTAACTTTGGAGTATTTAACCACGGATTGGGTTTTTGATGGTTCTGATAGTCTCAGGTGGTCATTTGGACTTAGTCTTACGTCCATATTTGATTTGGAGGTACGTAGGGTAATTTGAAGCATTTGGGCAAAAATTGCAAAGTGGATGATTTGGAAAATGGAGAAGTTTGACCCATAGTTGACTTTGTAATATCGGGGTCAGAATGATATTTTGAGAGTTGGAACACCTCCTTCTTATCAATTAGGACTTGTCTGCAAAATTTGGTGTCGTTTGGAGTTGATTCAATATGGTTCGGACGCTCGGTTGCAATTCTAGAGGTTCTCGAAGTTCAATGTGATACTCATGTGTTTTGGCGTTCAATTCGTAATTTGTCTTGGTTATTTTGTTGTTACAATCGTATGAGCGAGTTTGTGTTATGTTTTCAGACTTGTGAGAGTGTTTGGCTTAGATCCCTAAGGGCTCGGGTGAGTTTTGTACGCATTTTGAAGTATTTAAAAGAAGGTTCAGTTGTACTGGTGTTATGTTCTCGCATTTGCGATGACTGCATTTGCAAAGATGGTGCTGGGCAGGGGAAGTTCACATTTGTGAACATTTGGGCCACTTTTGCGAAGGCCCTACTTCGCATTTACGAAGCGTCTCGTCGTAATTGTGATGGAGATAGGATAATTCATGCTTCGCTTTTGTGAAGGATTCTTCGCATTTGCGAGTTCGCATTTGCAACCTAGTGTCACTAATCTGACATCTTCAGCCTACTAAAAGCTGGGCATCCCAAATATTTGCTTCTTTTTACCATAATTCGAACCCTAGGTCCGAGAGTGGGCGATTGTGAGAGAAGAATTTCATACCAAATCATTGGGTAAGTGTGTCTAATCAATTTTCAACTATATTTTATGATTATATCTTAGATTTAATATCAAATTCATTAGAATCTTAAGGAAAATTTAGGGAAAATTGTAAAATCTTTCAAAAATAAAAAATGATGATTTGAAGGACGAATTAGTATCGGAATATGATAATTTTTGTTTGGTTGAAGTCGTATCGGAATGGGTGTTCTGCTTTTGTAAATTTTGTCAGGTTCCTAGGTACGGGCTCGGGGAGTTGACTTTTTGCAAATTGTATAAGAATCATTACTTTGTTAATTACAATTATTTTCTCTTGCATTGTTTGATGTATTTAAGTCATTTTTGGCTATATTGAGCCGAGTGTTGATGAATTGGTAAAGGAAAAGATAAATTGAGTATTGAATTGGCCAACTAAAGGTAAGTATCCTGCCTAACCTTGTGGGGGGAACCACCCCTTAGGAATTGAGTCAATTGTGCTATCTCGATATGAGAAAGTTGTGTACGCAAGGTGACATGTGGGTACACAGTTTATATGTGGTGTTAATCGGATAGATTGTCTAGTCCTTTTTCATGCCTTTAATCAAATTGTCATAATATCTGGTATCCTCTTTTTAGGCTACACTTACATGATCTATATGATGTTAGCATTTATTTATCTCTTGCTCGTTGTTTGGCCTTATTTGCCTTACTTGAAGTTATTGCCCTTCTAATTGTTTTGATACTTCTGAATTGTGAGTTCTTCTATGACTATATCCATATATGCTACTTGTCTAAATTGTTGTGATTATCTATGTAGTTATCACGTGTGTTACATGTCTTGTTGTTTTTGTAAAGGTTGTTGTATTTATTTGATTTTTGCGTGATTCTCTTGTCGTCGTGTACTTATACTCTTGGTAGCAGAAATTTTTGTAATGAGTTGTTGATTTGCTTTCGTTGATGTAACTTATATATGATAGGATCGGGTTTCATGCCGCAACAAGAGGAATAATGGTGATATGTTGAGGAGGAGGAATAAGGAACTGATATTATGGTGGGATCGGGTTGCGCGCTGCAACATATTATGTTTATTCTTATGATATTGATATTGTACGGTGGGATCGGGATGCACGCCGCAATAGGAGGAATAAGGGTGATATATTGAGGAAGAATAAGGGTGAATTGACATTAAATGGTGGGGTCAGGTTGCGCGCCGCAACATATCTTGTATTTTGGTATCCCCTATTTTACTGTATTGACTTTGTTCCTTCGTGCAAGATTTGATAATTCGTATTTTTGGTTTCTCTAAGTTTGTAGGATCGAGTTATCGTCATTGACTTATTGATTTGCCATAAAATCATGAGTTCTTTTCCTAATACTATTATTCTGGTGAATTGATTTTTAAGGTAAAGTTACTATGTTAAGTCATTTCCTCCTTCCCTGCTGGGTCGTTTTGTAATATCGTGATTTAAAATGTAGGAATTAATATCATGTTTCCTTGGTTCCTTTAAGTTAGAACACATTGTATGTTGTAGTATCTACTATTTCGAATAATTGTTATATTTTATTTCAACTGGTTTCTCAACTAAATCTCCTTAACTTGTCTGAGATTATATTTTTTCAAAAAAGGAATTTATGTAAGTTTTAATTTAATGAATCCTATATTAAAGGTGATAGCTTACCCGATGTTGTATTTATATTTGAAAAATGTTATTTTTTCACTCAAAAGAATTTCTAAAAGTAACTTCATCTTTTCTTGCTGGTTTTTCTATTTGGTCTAGAAATTGTAAATTTACTTTATGATATATAAATGGAACTTCTTGAATGTCTTAATTAGCATTTGTCACAGATATTATGTACCGAGTAGTACATGGATATTTGAAGTGCAGAGTGAAAGGGGAATATATGGGCACAAGGTTCCATGTATGTTAAAGGTTTGGAAGTTGTGATTGTGATATGAGACTTCGAGGATTAGGATGGTCGAATTGTGTATTAAGAATGATGCAATTTGTTGAGTTAACATTGTTTTCCTTATTTGAGCATATTTTTACTTGTCTGTATCCCAGCTATGTTGGTTTTAATTTACTTGGTTACTTCTTGGTACCATCCGCGTGTAACAACCGTCGATCTTCTTGAGAATTTATGCCCCGATTGCCTATTAATAGCTTCCCACGTGTTCCCCCATTCAGGAGAGAGTTCGCCAGTTTATTGAGGGGCTCATTCCCAGCATCAGGTCCAGCATGGCCTAGAGCTAGAGATGGATATCGCCTATCAGCAGGTGGTGAGCATTGCTAGGTAGGTAGAGGGTATGCTTGCTCGGGATAGAGAGGAGAGAGAGGCCAAGAGATCTCGAGAGTCAGGCCATTATTTTGGTGCCCGTGCCCCAGCTGCAGTTCGTCATGTTTGGGGTTAAATGAGTATCTCTGTTCAATCAGCTCTTCTAGCAGCTAGTTGTATTCTAGCTCCTCCTAGACCTTAGGAGCCTTATTATGCACCTCTAATATCTAGTGCACTTCCTACACAGGGTGCTTTCAGTGGTCAGTCCAGTAGACCTGGCCCAAGTCAGCTATAGCCACCACGTCCTCCCAGAGCTTGTTTTGAGTGTGGCGACACTCTCCTTGTGGTGAGGGATATCCCTAGACTTAGGAGGGGTGCACTTCCACAGACTTCTCAGCCACAGTGTGCTCTGCAGGGTTCTCATGCTATGATTACAGGACTAGTTGCCCACCTGCTCAGCCAGCTAGAGGTGGAGGTCATGGAGGTAGAAGCCGCCCTAGAGAGGGAGGCAGGCCAGATACTATGGCCTTCCTAACCATACTAAGGTTGTTGCCTCTAATTCTATCATCACAAATATTGTTCCAATCTGTTACAGAGATGCATCAGTTCTATTCGATCCAGGCTCCACTTATTCTGTCCTTTTATTTTGCCCCACATTTGGGCATATCTCGGGATTCTTTGAGATACCTTGTTTATATTTCTACTCTTGTGGGATATTCTCTTATTGTGGACTACATTTATCGGTCGTGTTTGATTGCTCTTATTGGATTTGAGACCAGAGTCAATTTATTATTGCTCAGCATTGTAGATTTTGATGTTATCTTGGGCATGGACTGGTTGTCGTCCCATTATGCTACTCTTGATTGTCACCCCAAGATCGTGATGCTAGCCATGCCAAGTGTCCGCGATTAGAGTGGAGGAGTACTTTAGATTACACTCCCAATAGAGTTATCTCTTTTCTTAAATCTCTGCGAATGGTCAAGAAAATGTGTGACAGTATCTAGCTTATGTGAGTGATGTTAGTATTAATACCCCTACAATTGATTCAGTCCTAGTAGTGTGGGATTTCTCTGATGTGTTTCCAGCTGATCTTTCGGGCATGCCGTCTGACAGATATATTGATTTTGGCATTAATTTGTTGTCGGATACTCAACCCATTTCTACTCTCCTTATCGTATGGCTCCACCTGAGTTGAAAGAGTTGAAGGAACAATTACAGGAATTGCTTGATAAGGGCTTTATTTGGCCCAGTGTGTCACCTTAGGGTGCTCTTGCCTTGTTTGTGAAGAAAAGGGATGGTTCTATGCGTATGTGCATTGATTATCGCCAATTGAACAAAGTTACAGTGGAGAATTGATATACTTTACCTCATATTGATGACCTGTTTGATTAATTACACGGTGCTTGAGTGTTTTCTAAGATTGACTTGCATTCAGGTTATCATCAGTTGAAGATTCGGGGGCAAGATATCATGAAGATTGCTTTCAAGACTCAGTATTGTCATTACGAATTCCATGTTATGTCATTTGGGCTGACCATATCTTGACTCGTTTGTTATTGTCTTTATTAATGACATTATCATGTACTCTCGGAGTTAGGAAGATCAGAAGCAACACCTCAGGATAGTGCTTCAGACCTTGAGGGAAAAGAAATTATATGCGAAGTTCTCGAATTGTGAGTTCTGGTTGGATTCCGTGGCATTCTTGGGTCAAGTAGCATCGAGTGAAGGGATCAAAAAAAGGAAGAAGTGCAGACATGGCCCAAACCATCCTTAGCTATAGAGATTCGTAGTTTCCTTGGCTTAGAGGATCATTAGCGTCGATGCGTTGAGGGATTTTCATCGATTGTAGCACATATGACTAGGCTGACCCAGAAGGGTGCTCCGTTCTGGTAGACAGGAGAATGTGAGGAGAGCTTTCAGAAACTCAAGACAACTTTTACTACAATACCAATATTGATATTGCCTACATGTTTGGGGTCTTATACTGTCTATTGTGATGCCTCGAGGATTGGCCTTGGATCGATATTTATGTAGGATGGTAGGGTGATTGTCTAAGTGTCCAGACAGCTGAAGGTGCATGAGAAAAATTATCTTGTCTATGATCTCGAGTTAGTTGCTATTGTTCACGCCTTGAAGATCTGGCGTCATTATATATACGGTGTTTCTTGTGAGATCTATACTAATCACTGGAGTTTGCAACATCTATTCTGTAGAAGGACCTTAATTTGCATCAGAAGAGGTGGTTAGAGCTACTTAAGGATTATGATATCACTATCTTGTACTAGCGGGTAAGGCCAATGTGGTAGCCGATGCTTTGAGTCGCCGGGCGGAGAGTCTGGGGAGTTTGGCTTATCTACCAGCAGTAGATAGGCCCATGGCGATGGATGTTTAGGCCTTAAGTAGCTAGTTTGTGAGATTGGATATTTTGGAGCCCAGTCGGGTCCTAGCTTGTGTGGTTTCACGGTCTTCCTTATTTGATCGTATCAGATAGCGTCAGTATGATGACCATCATTCGCTTGTCCTCAAGGACAAGGTTCTGCATGATGAAGTTAGCGATGTGACCATTGGTGATGATGGGGTATTGATGATGCATGGTCGGATATGTGTACCCAATGTTAATGGGCTTCAGGAGTTGATTCTAAAGGAGGCCCACCATTCGCAGTATTCCATCCACCTGGATGCCGCAAAGATGTAACAGGATTTGAGGCAGTACTATTAGTGGAGGAGGATGAAGAAAGATATAGTTGGGTTTGTAGATCGATGCCTCAATTTTTAGTAGGTAACATATAAGCATCAGAGACAGGGTGGCTTGCTTCAGCAGATAGAGATTTCGGAGTGGAAGTGGGAGCGAATCACCATGGACTTCATAGTTGGACTCCCACGGACATTAAGGAAGTTTGATACCGTTTGGGTGATTATGGATCGGCTGACTAAGTTTGCACACTTCATTCATATGTGTACTACCTATTCTTCAAAGCGGTTGGCGGAGATTTACTTCCGGGAGATTGTTTGTCTGCATGGTATTCCAGTTTCTATCATTTCAGATAGAGGCACTAAGTTTTCATCACGGTTCTGTAGAGTTGTACAACATGAGTTTGGGTACTCGGGTGGAGTTGAGCACAACATTTCACCCCCAAATAGACGGATAGTCATAGCGCACTATTCATATTCTTGAGGATATGTTCCATGCGTGTGTGATGGAGTTTGGAGGTTCTTGGGATCAGTTCTTGCCACTTGCGGAGTTCACCACAATAACAGTTATTAGTCCAACATTCAAATGGCATGGTATAAGGCTCTGTATGGCAGGTGGTGTAGATCCCAGGTGAGTTGGTTCGATCCGGGCGAAGCTATATTATTGGGCACAAACTTGTTCAGGACACTTTGGAAAAAGTTATGGTGATTCAGGATAGACTTCGTACAGGCTAGTCCAGACAAAAGAGTTATGCAGACTAGAAGGCTCGTGATGTTTCATTTATGGTTGGAGAGTGGGTCTTGCTTTGGGTTTCTCCTATGAAGGGCGTTATGAGATTTGGGAAGAAGGGCAAGTTGAGCCCAAGGTTTATTGGAAATTTTAGGTGTTGCGAAGAATTGGGGAGGTCTCTTATGAGCTTGCCTTACCTCCTAGCTTGGCAGGAGTTCACCCGGTATTTCATGTTTTGATGTTCCGGAAGTATCATGACGATCCGTCTCACGTATTGGATTTAAGTTCAATCCAGTTGGACAAGGATCTATCTTATGCTGAGGAGCCAGTGGCTATATTGGACAGGTGGGTTCGATTTCTGAGGTCAAAGAGCATTGAATCAGTAAAGGTTCAGTGGAGGGGTCAGCCGGTCGAGGAGGTGACTTGGGAGACCGAGCAGGATATGCGCAGTCATTACCCTCATCTTTTCACCACTTCAGGTATGTCTCTATACTCGTTAGAGGATGACCAAATATTTTAAGAGGGGGAGGATGTAATGACCTAGCCGGTTGTTTTGAGAATTTACTCCCTGGTCCCGTATTAACAGTTTCCCCCATGTCTATTTGTGATTTGCCGGGATGGTTCATCTTGAGTTTTGGAGTGTTTTGGGACACTTAGTCCCTAAATGTGAGTTTAAGACTTAAAATTTGGAACATAGTCGGAACAGTGCGAAGATGACTTCAGAATGGATTTTCGTCAAATCCATTTGCTCTGTTGGGTGATTTCGGGCTTAGGGGCATGTCCGGATCATGTTTTTGAGGTCCGTAGCTTACTTAGGCTTGAAATGGTGAAAGTTGAATTTTTGGGATTGTTAGGCCGGTAGTGGAATTTTTTATATTGGGGTGAGAATCTAATTCCGGAAGTTGGGGTAGGACCGTATTGTTGAATATGACTTATGTGCAAAATTTGGGGTCAATCGGACATGGTTTGTTTGGTTTCGGCATCGGTTGTAGAATTTTGGAATTTCAAGTACATTAAGATTGGATTGGAGGGTGATTCATGTTTTTAGTGTTGTTTGATATGATTTGAGGGCTTAACTAAGTTCGTATGATATATTAGGATTGGTTGGTATGTTTGGTTGAGGTCCCAGGGGCTTCAGGTGAGTTTCGGGTGCTTAACGGGTGACAATTTGGACTTAGGTAATTTTTTAAGCGTTGAACATGTTGTTTTCGCACCTGCGAATTTTGGACCGCAGGTGCGGTGCCGTAGAAGCGGCTGAGTGAACCGCATAAGCAGAATTGGACTTGTGCATCAGGAACTGCAGGTGCGGCTGGGGGACTGCAAATGCAACCCAGTGACCGTAGACGCAGCCCTAGCCCGGATAAGTGGTTTCCGCACCAGCAATATTTTTCGGTAGGTGCGGGACAATAGATGCGGTGGACCCCTCGCAGAAGCGGGATCTTTGGCAGAAAAAGGGCCAAATCGAGGGATTTCTCCTATTTTCTATTTTGGAACTTTTGGAGATCGGGAGAAGGTGATTTTGTGAGGATTTTGAAGAGGAAATTAGTGGGTAACGATTCCTAACCCTATTTCACTTATATTTTATCAATCTATAGTAATTCCTCCACCTAATTAAGGAATTTGAGTGAAAAAATGGGGATTTGGGGGAATAGTTGACGAATCGAATATTTGGGTTTTGATCGGGTTTTAAGCATCGGAATTGAATAATTTTTGGACGTGTGATCTCGTGAGTGATGGGTGTTCTAAATCAGTAACTTTTACCTGATTCCATGATGTGGGCCTGAGGAGGATTTTTTGGCGTTTTCCAATTTTCTCGTTGTATCTTTAAATTCGTTAGCTAAATGAGTTGCTTATAGCTATATTTACATTATGTAATTGATTTGATTAGGTTTGGACCATTCGAAGTTGGATACTCGTGGCAAGAGTGTGATATCGGATTGATTTGAGCTTTGTTCGAGGTAAGTGGCGTGCCTAACCCTGTGTGGGGGAACTCCTCTTAGGATATTGATACTGTTGTTATATGAATGTCATGTACATTAGGTGACGAGTGCGTACACATGCTAATCATTGAAAAACCCGGTTTTCATTAAGTAAATATATGTGTTTTTCCTTTAATTGAGAAATACTAGTTCATGTAGCCTCCTATTTAGGAAATCATGCTTACATGCCCTAACTGTCTTATCTAATTTTACTGCTTACTTGGATTCTGTGTAGTATGTTTAGGGTAGGAACTACCTGTATTTTGATGCGAACTTGAATAGAACTATAGATTTTCTTGTTATGACTGTTGTGTTTTTACTTTGGGACTACGGGACGGTATTTCGGGAGATCCCCCTGCACATTTATATTTGGGACTACGAGACGGTATCACTAGAGATCCCCCTATACTGGATATTTACTTTGGGACTACGTAACGGTATTTCAGGAGATCCCCTGCACATTTACGATTTGGACTATGGGACGGTATCCCGGTAGATCCCCTGTTATTTTCTCTGTGAACTATGTTGTGATTTTTTCCATGATTTTCATTTCATTGGCTGTTAGTAATTACCTTCACTGCCATATTTCATACTATTTTACCTTGTTATATTTATGATTGGTAGGGCCCTGACCTGATCTCATTACTACTCGACCAAGGTTAGGCTTGACACTTACTAGGTACCGCTATGGTGTACTCATGCCCTTTCTTGCACATGTTTTTCATGTGTAGATCCAGGTTCTTCTTCACAGCCATACTTCTAGTGAGGCGAGTCGATCTAGAGACTTCGAGGTTTATCGATGAGCATGATTTTTGAAGTCTTAAATCGAGGTTTAGGCCCGAGTCCAAGAGACTCAAGGTGGAGGTCGGATCCGGCCAGGCACCCACCTAAAGGAAGCTGATCGAAGGCCTGGCACGACCTACATCGAGGGCAGCACAATCACGAAGTCCATCAATAAAGAACGGGAATTTCTCAAGGACATGTGGATTAGGGCATTAATTAAAGGATAAGTTTTGTACGAAATGGTACAGGTCTGTACTAGGTCGTTATACACATGTACCAATTGAATTCTTTACCACAATGAGGAATGTACTACATTGGGGTTTTCTCTTCCTATATAAAGGGAACCCCAATCATTTTGTAGGGGAGGAGATTATTCACTGCAATAGAACAATTTATTCTTCTCTTGTTTAACGTGTTCAATAATTATTCTTCAGCTTTATTGTCTTTACTTTATTTTCATACTTTATCGGTCTTAGCTAAACTTGAGGTCCCTGAATAACCAAGCTCGAGGCCCCTACTGCTTCAACAACATTGATTTGGTTCATCATTTCTTCTTACTTAAAATTATTATTACTTGTATAATCACTAGTATTAGAATATATCACATATATTTAAAACCATAAATTATCTTTAATTGTTACTCACATTTTTTTAGGTAAACAGTTTAGCGCCCACTATGGGGCTAAAGACAATTGTGATTATTGTAGTGCTAGTTTTTTGATAACACACGTTATTCTTCACACTTTTTCTTGTCAAAGATTCTTTGATTTTCAGACTTAATCATGTCTAGCACACAGAATGCACCCATTCACGAGGACGAAGGTCTAGGAAAGAACAGCGGCAAAGGGGTCAGTGCTCCATCCATAATCCCTGGGGGAGTGTCTAACATAGAGCCGATTGATATCAACTCACACAACTCTCTAAACATGTACGTAGGCATAGACCTCATAAGGAATGCACACAGGGAAGCCCAGGTCGGAGGCCAGGAAACACGAGGGATGGAAGAAGGAGGAGTCAGCCTCCAAGTGATATTCGAGATACTGCAAGCTCAGCAAGTCAACATTGCTCAGCTTCAGAGTGAGGACAAAACTCATAACACCGTTGAACCAGTAAACACATAGCACAAACTAGTGCTGGAAAGGCCCGATGAAAGTGGCATAGGGGATTACCCCACAATCATGAAAACGCTCGAGTAACTGACCAAAAGAATCGATTCAGGAGAAAAGTAGATAGAAGACAACGATAAAAAGGTAGAAACTTACAACTTTTGGGTGGACCAAATACCGGGAGCACCTCAAATTTTTAAGGATCTAGATGCCAAAAAATTCATACAAAAACATTTCCCCGCAAGTTCGGTTTCGATGCCCATTCCCAATAAGTTTTGCATGCCCGATATACCGAAATATAATGGAACACTGACCCTAATGAACATATTACTTCATACACTTGAGGAATCAAAAGAAATGACTTGAACGATGATCAAATTGAATCAGTATTGTTAAAGAAGTTTAAGGAAACATTATCAAAAAGAGTTATAATCTGGTATCACAACTTAGCTCCCAACTCCATTGATTCATTTGCTATGCTGGCGGATGCCTTTGTAAAGCACACGCCGGGGCCATAAAGGTGGCCATAAGAAAATCGGATGTCTTCAAAATAAAACAAAAGGGATGACGAGATTCTAAGGGATTTCATCCCGATTTCATATGGAAAGGATGGAATTACCCCCGGTCTCCAATGACTAGGTAGTTCAGACCTTTATGCAAGGTTTGAATGAAAGAAGCTCGATAGAATCTTGATAGATAAAGCAGAACTTGATTGAGTATGCAGCTGTGATATGGTCGGATGTGCACAATCGACATCAGTCAAAAATTAGGGTCGAGGATGACTAGTTGGGAGACCCCTCGAGATCAGTTCACTCAAACAGATTTGCAGCCAAACCCTGATGTTTGGCTATATTTCCATATTTTTAGTGCATTACTTACTATACATTTTGATGTTTTAATGCTAAATTATATTATATTTATGCTTAACTGAGTTTATTTTATGTATAGGTACTTTGAAGATAAAATTTATGAGCAAAGTAAATATTTAATGTGTTTTTTATACACTACAAATGTGGGATCGTTAATTATGCGATTGTGAAGAGCATTAAGTAGAGGAAATTGAAGACAATTGCAAACAAAAAAAGAAAAAAGAAAAGAAATGAGAAAAATGGAAAAAGTTAGGCAATCCAAAGTTTTGCAGAAACTGAAACAAAGTTCCAGGCTAGGCGAGCAATTTTCCTCGCGTTTTGCCTCGCGAGGTTCATCGCACGTTCTGCGTTGCGACGTGCCTTTTCGAGTTTGAGTCAATTTTATCTCCTTTTCTGTTTTGGACTTGGTTATCTAGGCTTTTTCTACACTTATAAATAGTCCTTAAATACAATTTTTATACAACTTTTGACGAAAGAAGGACATTTTTTAGAGGAAAACACAAGCATAGAGCCGCCGTGGAGGCCGGGTTTCATCTTTTCTTCCTCCAAACTTAGTAATTTTTATGTTTCTTTGTATGATTTGTTGTTTTGATACCATGTCTATGTGGAGCTAAACTTCACGTTTTAGGGTTGTAGTTCTTTCATGACTATTGTCATTCTGATATTGATTTTGATTTCTTAGCTTATCATATTGGTTTATTTATTCAATCCTGCACTTAATTATTTGATTGCTTGATCACCAATTGAATACTATCTATGAATCTTGAATTGAACTCGAAAGTGGGAATTCTAGATTGCATATAGGATTGAGTAAATCAAGTTCTTGAACCTGGGCATCGGGGAACGGATTCGCGGTTAGGATAGACATATACCTAATTGTCTTGCTTGGTTGATTTACAGGAATTATAAATGCGTTCTTGTTGATTCTAATTCCATATATAGGAGTTAGTTTAGCTTGAATAGGCGAGTAAGAACTCGACAGATTCTTATGAGAAATACTAACCCTGTCAACCAATAAACTCGATAAATTAGTTAGTCAATTCAATTGAAGAATACAATAGGAATGTTAGATAGCCCATAACCCTAGATCGTTTTCATTACATTGATATCATAAATATCTGCTCTTTCTCTCCGTTAAAAGTTCATTATTTATATTTTTTATTATAATTAGTTTAGAACCAAATACTTCTAGGTTTAATTCTTGTATAGATACTTAGGATAGTCTAATTTAGTTAATAGTTAATCATAATTCCTCGTGGGTTCGACATCTGACTTTTAGTCAATTTATTACTTGACGACCGCGTATACTTGCGTGTGCATTTGGCCGCAACAAACCCCGAGGGACATAGACCGGGGATCAAAATTCAAAAAGGAAAGATATATGCCGTACGTCGAAGACAGAAGGAACATTTTAAGGCATATTGCACCTCGGAATGACCGAAGAGTAGATTGATGCCAAATCTCCCGGGGATTCATGGGAAAAACCGGGTCCGGCAGGCGCTCGGGACCAGTGCAGGCTCCTAAATTATTAGAATACAACTTCAGTGTCGACGCCTCAAGTATCGTCTCAGCCATTGGCAAATTAAAGATACTATATGGACCAAGCCTATACAGACAGATCCTTCTCAAAGAAACCCCAACGGAATATGTAAGTACCATGGTACTCACGAGCATAAGACCGAGGATTGCAGATAGCTTAGAGAGGAGGTAGCTTGACTATTCGACAAGGGGCACGTTCATGAATTTCTCAGTGACCGGGCCAAAAATGATTTTCGAAAAAGAGATGCAAACAGGACGAATGAACCCGAAGAACCTCAATATGTCATTCACATGATCATCAGTGGAGCCGACGTCCCACAGGGACCTACATTCAAATGTACTAGAGTATCCATCACAAAGGAAAAATGTACTCAGAGCTATGTGCCCGAGGATACGCTATCATCCTGCGACAAGGAAGCAGAAGACGTATCCCAGCCTCATAACGATTCCCTGGTAAATCTCTATCCTTTCGAATAAAATTCAAGTTAAAGGTGTTTTAGTGGATCCAGGTAGCTCGACAAACATAATCAGATCGAGGGTCGTGAAACAACTCGACCTACAATATCATATTGTACCTGCATCCCAGGTGCTAAATAGCTTCAACATGGCAAGTGAAACAATGAGGGGAGAAATTACCTTGCATGTAAACGTAGCTAGGACCATACAAGACACTAGGTTCCATGTCGTCGAAGGTGACATGAGGTATAACGCACTCCTCCGGAGGCCATGGATACACAATATGAGGGCAGTGCCTTCGACTCTCCATCACATGATGAAGTTCCCGACAGAGGAAGGAGTGAAAACAGTCCACAGAGAATAACATGCTGCAAAAGAGATGGCTGAACCCTTGACATCGAAGACATCAAACTCCAAAGGTAGCAGATGGCTAAGTAGTAGTCATAGCTTCGATCCTCGATGAAAGCGGAATAACATGCAATCGAGGGAAAAGAAAGGAATTCCCATATCCTTGAACCTTCGTTGTTCCCGGAAAGCCCGATGCCTCCAAGCCAACCGCTCAAGAGAAAGGTACACCTGGGAATAGGGTTAAATATGATAGTTTAGAAAATAATAGAAACTGAATTTCAGAACTTAATTAGCTGGGGGTTTTCTCAGTTGCAATATAAATTAAATAACAGATTTTCCTTGCATTGAAAATTTAGCATTCTTTAAATTAATTCATGTTAATAACTTAAAGAAAATAAAACAGAAAAAAAATGCTAAACTTGATTTCTTTTTTTCTTCTTACGCGTTTATTGCTCTTGTTGTCCTTTTTTCTGAAAACATGATTCTCCTTTTGCGAAAAAACTCATTCAGTTTCTTATTGATAATATAGATCGCATTGCTTTCCACCGTTTAAATATGACAGGGATTCCTCTTGAAGGATAAACAGGTGAAATAATGAAAGCAAAGAATTCCGCTCGATGATATGGATGTTCAAGTCCTTGTGCGCAGAGGACCAATTTAATTCATTTGTAAGAAATAATCAACATGTCAGGGCAATACGACACGAAGCTCAACCTAGAGAAGCGTTCTCATAGAGTTGGCACGGCTGAGTTTCTCAGCCTTCGTGATATCAAATCAGGGCATCAAAATCATCCTTGGCCAGGTCAAGGCTCTCGGAGATGTCATGGTTACGGATAGCAAGACCTTAGAGTCGTTGATAAAGGATCTTATGGCTCGGCATGATGGCCGCTCTCAAAGGTTCGTGATCTCGAGAGTACCACTTCCTACACAAAGGCCGTAGGGTGTAAAGCATGCGTTGCACTCTTTTTCCCTTAGCTCGAATTTTGTCCCAAGTGGGTTTTACCGGTAAGGTTTTTAACAAGGCAACACCTACATGCTACCCGAGGAACAATCAAAAAATATTTGAGGCTTCTTTTCATCAACCTCAAATACTGGGTGGCATCACCCTCGGAGGTTGAATTTTTAGGAAAGATATTTCACGCCTAAGAGGGTCTCAATAGGAGAACGTTAAAATGGGCCAAACGGTCAAACGAACCGTGTCCACATAGAATAATCGATCCCTGACGGCAACAAACGTACACATGTATCAGATATTTAAAGAAGCATTCTGGTTATATCAAAAATACTCTGTGACTCAATCAAGCTCAACTCTTAAATCCTATGGGAAACGGCTTAAGAGTCAAAACATAGAAGCACCCCAAATACTCGGGGACTGTCATAAAAAATCCGAATTAATAAGACCTCAAAGAGGCACCCCTTCAAAACACATGTGAAGGCCAATATTCTCGGGGACTAACTTCTCGAACAAGTTCGGAAAGTTATCAGGTAACAAGTCCAAGTGACATACCCGAAGGCTACGGCCATACTAAAGGCTCTAGCCATACTAAAGGCTATGATCATACTAAAGACTATGGTCATATAATGGCCAAATAATGTGGCTCGGAGACGTTCGACTTCTGCTATAAATTAAAGGCCTTCAAACACTTTGTAAAAACCGGTTAAATCAGGCTACCCTCAGCAAAAGCAAAATACAAAGGGCTTTGATAAATTTACCCCTCGAATATTCCAAGACTTACGATAATATCGTCTCTCAGAAATAGCTTAAGAGGTGTTCGATTATGTTTACACAAACAAATCACTAATAAGGTTCGGATATGTCGAACCTTCGAAAAACCTACAGGTGCAAAAACATATGCTAAGGCATAATTGAATTTTCACTAAGTCTTTTAAGCCGAAATCAGGGAAAAATTACATAGCCATTCTAAGAGGTTGAATCGGTCCAATTTAAAGAGTCTAAGAGACAATATATTAGAGCCTAAGGGACGATATATAAAGTGTCTAAGGGCTGAGATATAAGAGACTAAAGACACATATATAAGAGCTTGATGGCCGATATATAAGAGCCTAAGGGCCAAGCTCGAAAGGCTTAAGGGCCTAAAACTTATACTTCGAGACTCCACTTTCATTTTGATTTGGACTCGAGGTTCGCAATATCCCAAGCCCACAACGACTTGATTTAAACTTGGCTCGAAAATTATTATGCCTATCGATAAAGATCTAAGGGTTTATAATATCTCGAAGAATCCTCGGACTAGTCATTCAAACGAAGTTTTCCATAAATAAAGGCAATGTTGAATACAGGCAAATGAGAACTAGCCAAAGAAGAGATTAAAAGTTCCCCTCCTATCTCCAAAGGATGATTACAGGAAATATTTATACAAGATAGGCTTGCAAGGAAACAATATAAAGTAACCTAAAACTACTTCGGGGTCGTATCCTTAGCAACTACATCTCCAAGAGTCATATCTTCGAGAGCCTCATCCTCAGGGGTTTCTTCCCTACCTCCATCAATCCCAGAGACACTGGATGAGTCATCTTCATCGAAAGCAGAGCATCCGCCTCTTCTTCCAAAATCTTCTTTGCTTCAATATCGGCTGAAAGATCGAAGCCGTGAGCATGTATCTCCTCGAGGGTCATCCTCCGGGATTGTCTCCTAGCATGGTCAAGGGCACTTGAAAACTTATCCCCCACCGTAGAAGAGATCTCCTTTCCTCGAGCATTAGCTGCTTCAGCATCAGCTCGATACGATATTATAATTGCCGCAACATCAGATTTGGTCTTGGCTAGCTCAGTAGCAGATCCGGCTTTAAGCTCCTCGATTTTGAGGCCCTGAGCTAGGATCTCCTCTTTGTGCCACGAAGATGGCGTTCGAGCGAAGCTAACTACTCTTTTAGAGTTTCCTTCTTATAAGCAAGATCATACATACCTCACCTCAACCCCAGGGCCTCAGCTTCTTTCATCTTAAGCTCCTCCCGAAGCTGCGCCTCCAAGTCGGCTTTCTGATTGAACTGCCAAATTAAAAAATTCAGCGGCCCAAAACAAAACAAGTGTGTAACAAACTCTCGGGAGCTATATTACCTTCTTAACATACTCGTCTTGACCTTGACATGCCTGCATCAACTTAACTCGTAGATCTTAAATCTCCAATTCTCTCTTAGCCTATAAGGCTTTGACGGCGTCCTTCCCCTCCAAAGTTTTCTTAAGCTCGGCCTCGCACCGAGCGAGATCATATCAGGACTTGGAAAATCCCCTTTTATGGAGCACCATAACCTTCATGAAAAAGAATGAAAATTAGATTAGGAACAACTAAAACAAAGGTGCAGGAAATAGAAAACTCGGTTGTTTAAAGAGTTTATGTGCCTCATTAAAAATGAAAGAAGTATCAGAGTCGGGGCCATCTTTAAGCCCTGTGAGGCATTCTTGAAAGATGTCGTGCCCTTCATGGCTGACCTCCACACTAGAAGATCTCATATTCACAACCTCTCGGATTTTCCCCTCGGAGAACTCATGTCCAGGGGGAGAATCATCCCTGTTGATGACCGTGAGTGATCCACTCGGGGCATTCTCTTTTATTTACAAAGACTTGGAGTCAGGACCCTCAGCCTCGTCCTCACAATGATTCCTAAGCAACGCACCTTTTCTTGATGATGGTTTGAGGACTTTGTTTGAACACCCTACCGAGAGTTCTTCAGCTTTTGTGTGGGCCTCGTCAGCCGCCGCTGGTTCGGTGGGCTTCGAAGCATCATCATTATTTCTTTTATGATTTACCAGCAGGAAATCATCATCTACCTCATCCTCTTAGTCCCGAAGGCGTTGGGCCGTTTTCGGAGATAAGGCCACTACATCAGCCTTAGGCTTTGGAGCCAAGCTTTTCTTTGGCTTCGGGGGATTTTCGGATGACTCTCTCATCCTTTTTCTTTCTTTGGGAGGCTTCAGAGACTCCACTTCACCAGCTGGTTCCATCCTAAATTCAACGGCATCTCCAAGACCTACGTGAAATCAAGATCATTATCCTATAATAGAACAACTGAAAAACGAACAAGAGAACTCACCATGGTTTTTTTCCTCCCATCAACGCTTGGCCGAATCTCGCCAGTAATGCTCCAAGTAAGAGGAGGCAGAGGCTAGCTTTTGAACCCAACCCTCGAGGTCAGGGACCCCACCTGGAAGCTAAGCAGTGGCTACACCATCATAAAGAGGTTAGATCAAAGAAAAATATAAATTGAGGAAAAGAAAAAAAAGCAGGGTATACTCAAGCTTCATGTTCCACTCCTCGGGGAATAGCATCCAATCAGCAGGAATCATATCGGAGGTCTTAAATTAGACAAACCGACTTATCCACCCATGGTCTTTGTCCTCATGGATACTAGTGAAAAGGGATTTTAAAGATCGACATTGCAATTTATCAAGCACCGACGATATAGTTGGGTCTGTACAATCTTATCAGATGATCGAGGGTGAAAGATATCCCCTCGATTTGGTTCGAAAAGAACCTGACTAAATAAATAATTTGCCGAAATGAGGGGTAGATCTGGGCGAGCTTCACTCGGTATCATTGGCAAAATTCGAGGATAACTGGGTCTATCTCTGCAATAACATCCATCATGAGGGCTCAATTAGGAAAAGCAATCCTTCCCCAGCCGTCCGCTGGGTCTGTGAAAGATAAACCACTCCAAAAAACATAACCCAATGCACCTCGCCACTGAAACTGTGGCATTTTCGGCATAGCCCATAATGCAATAGTCCAGAATTTAATCTAACACTGAGACAACCAGCCTGGACTCTAACATCACATCCAAAATCCAACATACCAGCAACGAAAGATTCAATCGAGCCTCTAAATCCCAATACTCGCCACTCGGTGCTGATACACCACTGAAGTACCATCACTTAATCACATTGCCCTTTCTCTGAAATATATACTCTCCTCGGATCACTTTCAAACAACCGTATCATTTTCCTTGATTATCTGAGGCTATCCACTGCCTAAGTGCTTTATGAATTTCCTTTTTGACCTGAACTAAAACTTATCTAATCACGAGCTTCCATAGATCTCATCTAGAAGAAAATCCTTACACATCTCATGCCCCTCATATTCGGAGAAGATGCACCTCTTCTACCACAGCAGCAATCAACAAGAACTCTCCCAATTGTAGGGCCCAATGTTAACGGGTTAGTATATACGCTCAAATACCCCACTTTATATGTGGTGATATCTTCCTCAGAGGAAGAAATCACTAATTCCTTATTGTCCCATTCTCAATCCTCCTTTACTTGCTCGAGCACGGCCTTGGTCACCAAACAAATATATCGAGACATGGGCTCGTATTGGCCTGGTGTGGGAACAGGTTTTTTATTTTGAATTAGATGTTATCTCACGTGGTAGGGGGATGCATTCCTCGACGCAAGGTGGCACTACCGGTTTACTCTTGATCGATTGAGAAGATGAAGGAGCTTTTTCCTTTTGAGCAAACGATTTAGAAGTTTTCGCCATCACTATGCAGTAGATCCAAGAAGATGAAAAATGTTGTTAGTGAAGAGAAGGGAGAGCTCAAGGAAATTGAAAAAGACTAAATGAGACTTTGGAAGAACTGTGGGAATAAAGTTTGCAAGGTTGTGGGATCTATCTATTTATAAAGATCGTTTAAGTGTACTGAGGAAGCCAAAAGCCCGACCATCAGCCGCCTCTAATTAATGATTTTGATAATCATACAAAAAGCAACTTTTCAGTCACTTCAACTGCTTATGTCATGATATTAGTATCAGGACCAAGGCATCGGGACTTAATTTGTCGAAAATCATCAAGTACAACCTACAAGTCGAGTTCGAGTAGACATTCACTCGACTACTAAGCTAAAGGTATAACCAGTTCGAAAAAATACTCATTCAAGGACTATCTATAAAGCCTAAAGGCTAGCTTTATTTCGAGTTTGATCAAATTCTCACTCGACTATTAAGCCCAAGGGCTATCCGATTTCGAGCATATTATTATTCGGCAATTATTTATAAATCCTAAGGGCTATATTTATTTCGAGTTCGAGAAAATGCTCATTCGACTATTAAGCCCAAGGGCTACCTGAGTTCGATCAAATACTCAATTGGGAACTATCTATAAAGCCTAAGGGCTATCTTTCTTTCAAGTTCGAGTAAATTCTCGCTCGACTATTAAGCCCAAGGGCTACCCAAGTTCGATAAAATACTCATTCGGGAACTATCTATAAAGCTTAAGGGCTATCTTTATTTCATGTTCGAGCAAATGCTCGCTCTACTACTAAGCCCGAGGGCTATCCGGGCTCGAGCAAATTCTCACTCGAGGACTATGAAAAGGTCAAAGGATTATTTTTATCTTGAGACCTTGCTCTTACCTAAATCGGGCTCGAGAATCCCAACGTTCCAAGTTCACCTTCAAGCTCAGCTCGAGGATTAACCAAAACCTCAAAGTGTATTGTATTGATCATTTAAAAACCTAAGGGTTTATTATGTCCTAAAGCTCGATAATTGAGATAGTCATTGAAATCATAAAATTGAGTAAAGACAGAAAAAAAGTTAGCATAGGCCGAAATGGATACAAAAAGATCCTTTTATATATTTCCAAGAAATAATTACAAAGTATGACTATGGCACCCAAAGGATACTTACATAGGAACAAAGAAGTAAAAACAAAAGCTAAAGATTCTAATTCACTTTTAAGGCCACGACCTCGAGAGCATCATCTCTGAAAATCCTCTTCTCGGGGATACCATTTCTGATCTTTGGAAACATTTGGCAGAAGGCGCTCGATAACATGATTATGTCTTCAGCAGCCGAGATTGAGTACTCCGTTGAAGTTTTGGGCCATAATACATTAAGAAAGAACAAAAAAATAGAAGGGGTTGCAAGATGCACGAGCAACAATGCAAGAGTGTTCATCCTCGAAACTTTGTTCTGGCACAAGATGCGAAAGTAAGGAGATGATAGTGCCACCTCATTCCATGGAAAGCAAAAGGAATGAAGCGCCACACCAGGTTAAAGTTAAGAGAGATAATCAGCAGTGTAAAGTTTGTGTATCTTCCGATATGGGAATAATTCGGTGCCCTTCTCTCATTTTATCAAACCAAAACTTCAAAAGAGGGAGCCTCAGCGTAGCTGGTGAGGTTGATGAAGCGCTACACCATGTTGAAATTAAGAGAGATGAGCAGCAGTATAATGTTCGCATATCTTCTAGTATGGGAAAAATCCAATGCCCTACTCTCATTATTTCAGGCCAAATCTTTAAAAAGAGGAACTTGGCTTAACTGGTAAAATTGATGCTGTGTGATCTTGTGATCACAGATGTGAACCATAAAAAAATAGATGATTAGTGGAAGAGATAGAGAAGGGAAAGAGCTAAAAGTTGATGAAGAAGGGATAATTGTAGTTTTTGCTCAGTCAAGTAACCCCCTATTTATGGAAAGCCAGTGACGGTTCGCCTATACTAATGGCCGACCAATACTGGAATGCATTGAAAGTTTTTGGGGAGATGAACCAATGGGTTGTTTCGATCACTTCAAGTGCCTATGTCACGAGCATGACATCATCACGAGTGGCTTGGGAAAATCAAGGTTCAAATTATTTCTTATCATCTTATTCTAAGAAATGCAGGGACTAGCTGTATATGGTCAAAATCGATGACCATGATTTTTGAAGTCTTAAATCGGGCTTTAGTTACGAGTCCGGGAGACTCGAGGTAGAGGTCGGATCCAGCCAAGGGACACCCACCTTGAGGAAGCTGATCGAAGTCCTGGCACGACCTATATCGAGGGCAATGCAATCTCAAAGTTAATCAAGAAAGAGCGGGAATTTCTCAAGGACACGTGGATTAGACATTAATTAAAGGATAAGGTTTGTACGAAATGGTACAGGTCCGTACTAGTTCGTTATACACCTGTATCAATAGAATTCTTTAACACAATGAGTAATGTACTACATTGGAGTTTTCTTCTCATATATAAAGGGAACCCCAATCATTTTGTAAGGGAGGAGATTATTCACTGCAATAGAACATTCTATTCTTCTCTTGTTTAATGTCCTCAATAATTATTATTTAGTTTTATTACCTTTACTTTATTGTCTTCGCTGACCTCGAGGTCTCTGAATAGCTGAGCTCAAGGCCCCTACTGCTTCAACAACATTGATTTGATTCATCATTTCTTCTTACTTAAGCTTGTTATTACTTGTATAATCACTAGTATTAGAATATATCACATATCTTTAAAATCATAAATTATTTTTAACTATTACTCACATTTTTCGAGGTAAACAGAAACACTATGTACTTCTTTAGCTTGTGATTCCTGAGATTTTGGATTTTGGGAGTGCTATGTTTAGTTTGAGAGTGATATTATTGTATATGTTGAAGGGCATTTTAAACTCTTTTATTATGTTTACCTGTTAATTGTTAGTTTTGTATCTTCAAATCATTTTATGCAAATTGTTAGGCTAACCTAGTCGTAGAGACTGGGTACCGTCACGACAGTTCACGGAGGGAGAACTTGGGTCGTGACACCGTATTTTTCCTTTTATCGTCTCTGCTATTTGTAATTTCATTTCTTCCTGATATTGGCATTGCTTTGTTATATTTACCTTCTTAGTTTATTATCATATATTGTTCAGCTTATTGGACTTGTAGGTGTTTTGACTATTCCTCGTCACTGCTCCACCGAGGTTAGTCTTGATACTTACTGGGCATCGTTGTGGTGTGCTCATACTACACTTCTGTATTTTTTTGTATAGATCTAGGTATTTGATCGTTAGTAGTTGTGCGGGTCGTTACTGTGGAGACTCATGGTAAACCTGTTGCTTCGTTCGCGGGTCTAGGAGTCACCTTCTATTGCAATTATTTCTATTGTTTCCTTTGTTCTGGAAAAGTGATGTATTCATTTTGTACAACTACTCCTATAAAGTCTTATGACTTGTACTACCGGTTTTGGGACTATAAATTATTTAGATATATCTATTTCGGAATTGTTCAAAGTTAATAAATACTATCGTTATTTATTATAATATTAAGCTTACCTAGTCTTAGAGAGTAAGTATCATAACGACTCCTTCGGAGGTATTTTAGGTCGTGACAAATTCAGTTCTTATTCCTTAGACAGTTTAGTAGACTGTATCCTCGTTTAAATGCTCATGTACTCGGTCACACCCCAATTTTTGGGATATATTGTATTGTTCTGCAGATCTATTTCAGTTTTAAAAAGGTTTTCTTAAATATTTATTGCTTCCGTATATAAAATTTCAAAGCTTTTACTTTGTTGAGATGGTTGAGTAGTAGCTCCGCTTGCCTAGCTCCATGATAGGCGCCATCACAACGGTTGGTTTGGGTTGTGACAGATAGCTTTACAGTAATAATTTTGTCTTCTTTCAAACTTATTACATATTGCTACCAGATTCTCTTAAGGGAAAGAGAATGAAGCAAATTCAACGGGATTGGTTTTCACTTTTTGTCACAATCATATGTGAATTTGATCATGGCAAGAGAGAGAAATTTTATCACTTCGACTGGTTATAATTTGTTGTCTTTGCTTGTATATAAAAATAAATTATAAAATTTCAAGAATTTAAAAAGAAAAATAAGGTAAAATACTTACCTTAAATTCAGAATTTATTTCTGAAGGGTGTTCATGGATCAACTGACAATCATTTATCTCAATATTATGTACAAGTTGAGTACCATGAACGTATCTCAAAGCCCGGTGACCAAAGCAGGTGCTTCTACTCTATTGGTTAGACTCGCATGCTGATAACGTGTTATAAAATAATAAAAGAAGAAGAAGAGTATTGTAGAGAAAAGTAGAGAGAGAATTCTTATTGATTTAGGGTGATTTACAACGTAATACAACACCTCAATTTATAAGAAAAAAGTGGCTTAGTCACCAAGTAATAATCCTTAAAGTCTCTCTAATATATAGATATTCACCATAAACAAATTTTATTTATAACAGAATGTGCTTTATTCTCGTTTTTTTTTTGTCAGAAGAGAAAAGTCCAAAAAAGGTAAAAGAAAAATGTGATAATTAAAAATATTTTATGGTCCATGAAAACACTTTAAGAGCCAAAGATAGGAGAAAGACAAAGAGTTCGAGTTTTACAGATCTCCAACAAGTCCCAGAAGATCTTCCATTCTTTCCCCCAAGAGAGATCAACAATATGAACCCTATCTTTATTCCCTAGACAACTCTATCCAACACAGTAGCTCCACAAAACAATCAACAACAACCCCATGCACCACCCCCACAACATGCACAACCACCACCCCCACAGCCACCTCTTGCACAACCATGTCGCGCCGCCTTTTTCTCGTGAAATCGGGTTTATAACATTTGGAAATAAAACTCGTTCCCTTTTGGAAATTGGGTTTAAGAGAATTGAAGAGTCGCCACCTGATGATTTAAGTGCATTAGGACACTAAGAAGGGTTTTGTTTGGATAACCACAGATTGGGTAATGGCTTGAAATTATTCCAAGGGGAAGGTGTTAGGCACCCCTCAGAATCCACTAGTGGGGTTCCCGACCAAACTATTGTTGTGACTTAAGGTACAAATAACAAATAGACAAATAAGGCTTCAAATAAAAAGGGATTTTTACATAGAATTTAGAAATAAACAAAGTCGAAAAGCATAAAAAGCGTTGATTTAGAAGAAACGTTTAAAAAATTTGAAAAAAAAAACCAAGAACAAAGGAAAAGAGGTCCTAGGTTTATTAATAATATGGATCACTCCACACAACACCCAGTAATCACTTATACACGTGGTGTTATCGCGTGGTCATCATATCCATATCTACCCTTTCCCACCCATTTAAGGTACTACATCGCGGAATCGTCTCGTTTACTTATTGCATGCTATTACCCACCTAAAATCTATCAATCCCGGAGGTATTTGAGATTACTAATCCTAAAGGGGGAGATATTGGCTTATTTGTGGTTTCAAAAGGTTAAAAATACTAAGGCGACAAACAAAACACATATAGAAAGTTTGGGGGGGAGAGCATATAAACAAATAATAAGGCTCAGACAAACCTCCTTTAAACCAGAGAAAGCATATAGTTTAGCATGTCTTACACGTACTGTTTAAGGTCTAATTAAAAATTAATATTTTGAGGCAGATTGCTTTATTACATAGTTCAGATAAGAAGATCGAATCAGGCCTGCCTTGTGGTTGTAATTAATAGAATCTGATTCAGTTTATAAGTTTATCCTAAGGCTTGCCTAAGTGATAGACGAAAACCTATAGGCATGATATCTACAGATTTTAGAAATAAGAGTATGAACTGATTACATGCTGATTTAAGGAAAGTTGCTAGTTAAAAGCGAATTTTAAAAAAAAAAACACGAGTTCTGTCGTTGGTAATACATTATTACAGCTAATTTTAGACCCATAAGCGAGTGAGGCGATTCAGATTTGAATTACAACCCCTATAGGCATGCTTTCTATGTGTGTGCCAACTTAAAATATTATTATAGACATAGAAAAGTGCAGAAATTCTATAATATGATATCTAAGCGTTGCGTGCTATTTGATTACATTTTTTGTTATTAGGACCTATAGACAAGTTTGCCTAGTGAAAAGCGGGTAAATCAGAAAAGACCTATAGGCATATTTTCTACATGCGTGTGAAAATGCTATAGACATAGTCGCTAATTTTAGGTCGGGACGGACCCGGCTCGGAATCGCCTAATATTTGTCGTGGACATCAAATACGGCCTA
>MU750952.1:0-61853 GCA_026770625.1 Nicotiana glauca | reverse complement strand
CTTTTTTAAATTCCCCCCCCCCCCATGACTAAACTTATTATGAGTTGCGTTAGTACTTCTAGAATTGCCATCTTAGTCAATGGCTTCAAAACATAATTCTTCCTTCCCTTAAGAGGCATTCTTCAAGGCGATCCAATGTCTCCGTATCTCTTTATCCTCTGCATGGAATTATTGTCAAAATACATTAATCACCAAGTCAACATCGGACTCTAGGACACGATAAAACTCAATCCCACTGGCCCTCCCATCTCCCACCGGTTCTATGCTGACGATGTAACGCTTTCTGCCAATATCAACTCAAAGTCCATCCATACAATCAAACATAGCCTCACATTCTTCGCCCAACTCTCACGCCAAAAAATAAAAAAATCTAAATAAAAAATAATCTTTTCACGAAATTGTGATGCCCATACAAAGAATCACTTTGCCAATATTCTGGACATCCGACACAGTGACAATTTTGAAAATATTTGGGTTTCCAATTCTCACTCGTAAACCCTTTTGATACTCAGTTTTTTTCTATATATTTTAGATATGCATAAATACTTTCAAAATAGCATATATATATGCATATATAAGCATGCACAAGGCTTTTATTATTTTTTCCATAATTTTAAGGATTTAAATTGATTTATTTTCTCCCATTTTATCCATAAAATTCCCAATAAATATTTTCCAAATTATTGTTATGATGATTTACCCATTTAATTTCTGTACTTATATCAAAAGATGGCTAATATATTTTTCATGCATTTTTATAATTATATTTATTACTTTTAAGCTAAATTGCATATAATTGTAATGTTAGCCCTTTTTATGTATAATTATATTTTATATGTGTAAAGTTGGTCCCTATATTTTTATAATGATAATTATACATTTCTAATCATTTTGGTATGGAAAAATTATTTTTGTAGAAGCTATTTGTTATTTTATAAAAATTAAAATAGGGAGATTGGCTATTTAAATAATAGCCAGATTTGGCTTTCAATTTTATCCAAATTGGACCCCAATCCCCAGCCTAATTTTCTATTAAATAACTCGACCCAAACCCTATAAACCCCTACCCAAACCTGAAACCCACCTACCCAGTTGGATCTTGACCGTTGATCTCCCAAATCAACGGTCCATAAACGACCTTTCCTTTTTAATTCTAAGAGAGACCCTAACCCTAATCATTTTTCTAAATCAGCCACCCTCAAACTCTCATATCCTCTCATCTCTCTCAACCTAACCCTAGTCTCTGTCAATCGCCTCCTTTTTCGGTCATCTCCGGCGACCATCTTTTAACCTCAAGCCTCCAATGGGTCTCTCATCGCCTTGCTTATCATCTCTAAGGTCTTCAAGGGTCTGGGGCCATGCCAATTTGGACCTAGGGTTTCTGTTTCTGTTGTTCGAGGCGTCTCTGGTGTGATTTTGGGCAAAATCACACCATATATGTTATGATTTGTGAAGTTTGCTACAGGTTATTTCGTTTCTATTTGGGTTTCCTTTGAAACCCTAACCCTCGTTTGAATCTCCTAGATCTATGTTATTTTTAACGCTTTAAGTCTGCTTCTTCCTATGATTTGCACTATTCTCGAACTTCTTCTGAAAAATCCTTAATTTTAAACCGTTCTACTTTCTTTTAAAATTAGGGTCTTCTTGGAGTTCCTTGTGCACTTGTTTGAATCGATTTTCTTTATGATTAAACCTCTTTCCTTCCTTATTTTACTGATCCTACGTTCCTACTATTTTTAACTTGACTCTGTTAAAAAGCCCTAATCTTTTAAGACCTCATTTGCTTTGGTTCTGTGTGTTAGCATGATGCTTAATTTTTTTTAAGTTTCTGTTAGTTACCATGCTTCGAATGGATTTTCTACTGAGTTTTTGACCTACTTATGCCACTTATGTATGATTGTGTTTGCTCATCTCTTGCTTCTTTCTGTCTATATGGTTGACTTTGCCTATTGCTACGTCTGTTCGTGCTTCTTTATTTATATGTTGCAATGTAGAATCATGACCCTCTCTTGATTTGATTCTGATTTCCTTAATTAATGGTTTGATTGCAAGATTTTATTTCAAAACCCTAAGGTTCTACTCGTCTGTTTAAAAGATTGATTCCGTTTCCTTATTTTCTATAGTACTTCACTCTTACTGAATCCTTTCCTTAATTAGTCTATTCTGTAGTTAGACTCAATCATGTGCTCTATACTTTTACTATCCTTTATATGGTAAGAAATTAGTCTTTCTCAATTTATTTTCTTTCCGTGATTATCCTTGTTCGTAGTCGTTCAAGCTGTGGTTCCTTGATTAAATGGAGTACTTGTATTAATTGGATCCTAATTGTGATTAATTCCATACTTGTGCTAAACCTTTAATTGTTACCTTATTTTCTACCTATTTTCAATACTATAAATACCCTAAGTCTTTCATTAACAAACACGAACACTTGGTTTTCAAAAAACTACCTCTCTTACTAAAAATCTTTGCTCCCCCTCTATATTGCGATATTTGCTACTATTAGCTGGCCGCAAGCCAATGCTAATCATCTGTGCTCTTTGGTTCTTTCATTCTTCTTACTTCTGTCTTAATTGGCATGTTGTAGTTTGATTTAAAGCTCCAACAACAATATGCTTCTCTTATTATTTCAGTTTATTTTATTTCTAGTTTGCTTCTACTTGTGGTTCTGTTGTGAAACTTGTAGTTAAGTTACACTATCAACATGCTATTATGTCTCCCTTGTCCTTTAGATTAATGTATTCCCTTATGTCTATGTATCCCAAAACCCCTTTACCCCTGTGTGACTACTGAATTCATTTGGATTCTATAAACTAGATGTGTGATCCTATCTTAAGGTGTTTGAGCTTTGTTTATTACTCCAAACATTTTTTAAAACAACCTCTATTTTTTTCACTAATTATTTTCAAAACAGCTCCTAATACAGTCTTTAACAACCCTTTTTTAACTTGTGTATTGCACTCCACTTTACTCTTAGTCAATAAGTTCTGCCCCCTCTAGTATGTGTATTGCCTTGGGATCCTCTTGAGAGCCCTCTGAACTCTGGCATACTGAGGTAGGCCTTTTCATATTGCAATGGTTCAATTCTTGGTTTCTAAGTCTAGGCGTAAGCATTGCCTGGGGTCCTTGAGACCCTTAGAGAATTTTGATGCACCTAGACGTTGATTTGTCTATGGAATTGAGGCTTATGAGACCATTGGAGGCTTTGGGAAACTTGGACCTAATTGTAGTCTCCCTATAGAATAGCTTCTTGATTTTGTATTTCACTTATGTAATTCATTCATTGGTCTATAAAAATTTATAAACAGATATTTGGGGTATTTAGTAAAAGGGTGGGTAGATGTATACTTTATAGGGTAATATGGGTAGAACTCCTGCTCTTAGGACCTTCAAACTTCTTGTGTAAGTAGAAAACATGCTAATAGGTTTTCTCTTATGAATTTGATTGCTTTTGCCTAATAGAAATCACACCTTTAGGATTTCACTTCTAATTTCGTTTGCATCAAATAGAAATCATGCCCATAAGATTCCACTTCTAATTTTGTTTGCATCGAATAGAAATCATGCCTATAGGTTCTGCATTTTGTCATGTTAGAAACCATGTTGATAGGTTCCAAACAATCATGTCTTAAGTCAGTTCAAATATAGATGCCATGCCTATAGGATTCGACTCCGATTCAGTTCTAGTAAGTCTTTCTGTATATTGCCGCAAATCGACTAAAATTAGTAACACGCCTAGATATCATGCCTATTGGGATCTATACTCACAATTCTGTCTGGTAATTTAATTTACCCTAATAAATAAATTTCGTTATGCCTAATTCATTTCTAAAGATGGTCTTATTAAGCGATAATATTTTCTGAAATAAGTTCTTTTAAAATTGCATTATTCTCATTAGATACCATGCTTATAAATATTAAAGGAATCAAATTTTGAAAACCTATTTTTTTCTTCATTAATATAGGCACAGAATACTGTATATAGGCAAGCCTTAGGGCATTTTCGAAAATTGCATATCCCTGAAGGTGTCTCTATCATTAAACGTTTTTGATTCTAAAAGCTTTTAAAAAGAGTTCCTAGGCAACTTCTAGGTTATAATTTCTGGGTATAAAAGTTTGGTCCGTTGCTGTATAATCACTTAGATATCCTGCTTTATGACTTTGATTAATAAAGACCTTACTTGTGTTTGAGTCGTGCTGCTTGTATTGAGGGGGAAAATTTGTGCCTCTTATATGCTCCCTTTATGTGTGAAAGTCCTACATGTTTTGACTGTCTCCTTAGAGTTTTTGCCTTTCTAAACCTTAGTGGTACGTGTAGAACTACCTATAGGTAGTAACTCCCTTCGGGACCACTAAGAAGGGATGGTTAGCAGCACGCAATAGGAATCAGTGACCAAACACTCGCTTTGCATGACCAATAACGGGAAGGGAAGGGTAGACATGGGATATGTTGACTACGTGTTAATATCACGTGTAGCCCCTCATTGAGGAGTGCATACCGAACATTGCGTGGGGTGATCCTATTGGACAAACAACATAGGACCCCTCTTTACCAAATCCTCTCTTTATTTAAACTTACGTCTTTTATAGCTTGTTCAAACCTTTATCTTACTAATTGAACTATCCAATGTGCCTTACTAGCAACGTATTTGATTCAACTATTTATATGGACTAATTTGTGAATATAAGTTTGGCCAAGAGGGATGCCTAACACCTTCCCCTCGAGGTTACTTCGAGCCCTTACCCTAATCTGTGGTAATGCAAAATAACTAAAGAGTTAATCACTCTAGGTGCCCTAACGCACCATAATCAGTTAGGTGGAAACTCTTCAAATACCCTATTCCCAAAAGGAAATAAGTCATTACACGTCGTGAATGTCGAAATCCGGACTTCTCCCCGTGAAAGGGAAAAAGGGGGCGCGACAGCATGGCGACTCTACTGGGGATACCTTTAGGCTCTTATATTTCTACGAATTAGTCCAAGCATGCTTGACTACATGTTATTAATTGCTACATAAATCATGATCTACATCATATTTCACTCGTGCGTATCAAATCCTATAGCAACGCTTTAATGGGTGGTTGCGCTCTTCCTATTTACTAACCTTAAATTTTGAAAGCCTTATTTGCGGTAAAACCAGTCGATCAGCGGTGCAATCGACGGTTTCGTGCCTTTTCCCTCAAGTTGTACGCTTGAGGGTACCAGTCTAAAACCTCATAAAAACCTTACTCTATTTAAATTGTGCATGCATCATGGTCTAACCTAGTCGGGTCAGTTATGTTGTCCATATAATGATCCTTTAAGATAAGCCTTATCCAAAGTCCATCGGGTTTTCCATAATCCCAATGGACGCAACCACATTCTGTGCATTAATTTGGAGAACTAAATGTCGATATGCCGATCATACATGTATAAATAGTCAAATCCGGTGGGGGTAAGGCCTAACCATTTATTTTGCAGAAAATGAGGCACGAGGTCCCCAGATTTGGTATGGTTAGCAATATCCCTCCATTGTTGCTAGATTGGTGGGAAGATCTCTTCTCAAGTGACAAGAAGCATGTGAAAAAGTACCTGGGTAATTTTCCATCCCTGCTAGATATTGAACCAAACAACAAATTAATCGAGGCCGCTACTCTATTCTGGGATAGTGAAGGAGCGGTGTTCCATTTCGGTGACATAGAAATAACGCCGCTTCTAGAGCAAATAGAAGGACTTGCAGGGTTAACTTGGGACAGTCCTGGGATTTTGGTGCCAGAAAACTGTACTGGCAGGGGATTTTTGAAGATGATGGGGCTTATAAAGAATGTCGACCTAGTGTGAGTGAAGGACTCCTACATACCTTTCGAATATATTTATGAGAGGTATGGCCATAGCAAGTCTTTTTGCACTTACCATGATGATATCACCCTCACTTCACTGGGTCACATCCACCGCAGAGTGTTCGTGTTCATCGTGTGCTTTCTGGAGATGATAGTATTCCTGATGAAAAAGGGAAGAATCTAGACTAGGTTGGCCATGGTCGCCAAAGCTCTGATGGAGGGGATTAATGGACAGACCTATACCATAGTCCCCATGATCATAGCTGATATCTACAGGGCCCTGGAGTGCTGTCAAAGAGGGGTCAAGCATTTCGAAGATTGTAACTTATTGTTGCAATTATGGTTATCGGAGCATCCCAAAAAGGGTCGCTATCATCAAGAATTTCCGTGAAGGGCTTGGAACGATCACATTGCTTTCCATTACCCTAAGCAGATGACCTACATTCCAGACAGATTTGCTCTGCTGGAAAGTGCCAGCGAATGGGTAGAGTTCTTCGACAACTTGACCGAGGGACAGGTGCAGTGGATGGTTGAATAGTTCCTAAAGGACGAGTTTATTATCAGGTCTAGGGATGCTCTGCATTTGGTGTTGATCGGGTTGAGATGGATATATCCATATGTCCTTATGCGAGTTATGAGGAAAGCAAGCAGAAAAACATGTTGTACCCAGGGTCGTCAAGATGAGCCACTTCAGGGCAAACATTCAAGATGACGATGTCCCTTACAAGTGCCAAACTGAACATATATGGCATTGCAAAATCATTGTGGAGAAGAATACCATTGAGCCAGACAGATATCATGCAGGGTGCGAGCCTCTGTACCCGGCTTGGCTAAGGGGCGATCTGAAAGGGATGATGACACCAGGGATTGGTTGAGGAAACTGAATCATAGACGAGGAAGCTAAAGCACAAGTCAAGTACAACAGGCTGCGCAAAAGGGTTCACAACTCTGAAAATGAGCAACTAGAGATACATGAGAAGAATTCAATGTTGATTGAGGAATGGAAAGAGATGGCGGTCACTTTTAACAGGAAACTAGAATACCTGGAGCGAGGAATAGTCGAGCTGGAGGGCAAAGTCATAAAGAGGATCGAAAACTGCCAGAAGTAACTAAGACTTAGTAGTAACTTGTTTTATTATTGTGTTAGTATCGTTTTTGGATCCGTCGACTTTTATATTATGAAATGAAGCATTTATTGGCATTTGAAGTTCTCCAAATTTATTTGTGGCTAGGCCTACCTAGGGCACAACGACGCCCCCAAATTAGGATACGAGTTTATATTTCGCAATATGTGTTTAGCTACTACAAACATCTCAAAATCCCCACTAACTTTTTACCTTTTATTTTGTTTACTTTTATTATTATTCCCATTCCCATAGGTTGGTTCATCCATACTGGCCTCGTCAGCATATCGTACTAGATCTAGAGGCCCTCCACCACCTCCTCCTCCAAGCAACACAAAAAGCAAAGGAAAAGCAAAGATGGACGATTTAAGTGGAATTTGAAAAGAAACTATTGAGAACGCAGAGACCTCCGACGACCGTAGTACTTCGGCCCTGAATGACCTGGTTTTGAGACTTGAACAAAAGATACTGGAACTGCAAGGGGAACTTGAGCAAGTCAGCAATTTGACAAACTTGTCACTCACCCTCAATGTCCCTGATATCCACCAACAAAACACAAAGAACCCAACATCTCCTCAAAAAGCACAAAACCAACAGCCACAAAATCCTACCGTACCAAGTCAATATGCAACTCCACCCCAAAATATCAATCCACTGCTAATACAAACTCTACCATAACATCATCATCAGCCAATTTCGACCACCACTTACCATACTCCCCTAAATACACCCCCACTCATTCTCGATCCACAAAACTCTACCAATGACCATACCCAAGTCCCTGATACGTATCAGAGCAACCCCATATATGTGGAAACTATACTACAGTCTACCCAACCAATCTCCTGTGCAGCGGAACCCTCCAAAAAGGACCTGCTCATTAAGAACATGGACGAAGAATCCAAGAAGTTAAGCTGAGTTCAAGGTGTTGAAGGCGATAGAGGAATGAAAGGTTTGAACTACGAAGATCTGTGCATACAACCCGATGTGGAATTGCCAGAGGGGTACAAACCACCCAAGTTCAAATTGTTCAATGGTCCAGGTGATCCCAGGGTTCACCTAAGGACCTACTATGACAAACTTGTCAGAGTTGGAAAAGATGAAAAGATTCGAATGAAGCTCTTTATGAGGAGCCTTACTGGGGATGCCTTATCTTGGAATATCAACCAAAATCCCAAGAATTAGTCCAATTGTGTAAGCATGGCATCAGATTTCATGGACCGTTTCAGGTTCAACACAGAAAATGCACTTGATGTCTTCTACATTCAGAATCTCAAGAAGCAACCTACTAAGACTTTCCGCGAATATGCTACTCATTGGAGATCGGAAGCCGCCAAGGTTAGGCCCGCTTTAGATGAAGAACAGATGAACAAATTCTTTGTTAGGGCACAGGATCCACAATATTACGTGAGGTTGATGGTTATCAAAAATCACAAATTCTGTGATATCATCAAGCTCGGGGAAAGGATCGAGGAAGGAATCAAGAGCGGGATAATAATGAATTTCGAGGCACTGCAAGCCACGAATAAAGCACTCCAATTTGGTGACATATTAAAAAAGAAAGGAGTTGCAACAGTAATGGTGGTCCAGGGCCCAAAATCTCCATTTGTATACCAAACGCCTCCACCTACATACCAAACACCTCCACCTACATACCAAACACCTCCACTCATATACCAAACCCCTCCACCTACATACCAAGCATCACCACCCATATATCAACCTTTATCTCCCCGATATTACAAACTAGCCGCTGTTCATAACACCTATAATTCCCAACCATCCTACTTCCAATCACCACAAACTCGCAAAAATTACCCAAGACCAAGACCCAAATTAGATCGCAAGCCGCCCAGACAATACACCACCATTGTTGAGCCCATCAACCATTTGTATGAAAGGTTGAAGGTCGTAGGTTACGTCACTCCGATTCTCGCTGTGGCACTAGAAAATCTAGCCCAATAGGTCAATCTGAATAAATCCTGTGCATACCACTCCGGTATGAAAGGGAACACCATTGTAGAGTGCCAAAAATTGAAGGATAAGATCCAGACACTCATTGATAACAAGGTCATACAAATGAAGGAGGCTGCACCTAATGCCCGCAACAATCCCCTCCCTAATCATAGAGGTGACGGTGTACATGTTATAGAAACAAATGACGAATGAGACCTTGAGGGGTCAATCGGGCTCATTCGAGAAGGCGATGACTTCAAGGTGGCAGTCACACTTATTCCTATCGTAGTTCAGTGTCAGGAACCTATTAATGTAGAGGTAACCGCATCAGTTCCATTCGAGGTAGAAGTGGCTCCGCACGTAGCCACCTCCGCTCCATTTGAAGTAGAAGTGGCCACACTTTTTATTGTGACGGTGTTAACTATGCCCCCATTCAGCTCAAAAGTTATACCCTGGGATTATGTTGCCGACGCTCGACGAAAAGGGAAGACTAAGATGGAGGAATCTAACACCGCACAAGGAATGACTAGAACTAGAAGGGTCTATACACCTGAACACTTGGGAGGTTCAAGTGAGGATGCCACTGCTAGACAACCTGTCATTGAGACCGAGCCATATGACCTGTGGAGGAAAGTACATGTGAAAGAGTATTCTGTTATTCATCACTTGAACAAAGTCTCTGCTCAGATATCTATCCTATCGCTATTACAAAATTTAGAGGCACACAAGAACGCCTTGATGAAAGTACTGAGTGAGGCTTATGTACCCAATAATATCACTGGTGGATAAATGGCCAATATGGTGGGTCAAGTGCTGGAGAGCCATAAGATTATCTCCCATGAAGATGAGCTGCCGCCCAAAGGTCTAAATCACAATCGAGAATTGCATATTACAGTACAATTTAAAGATAAGTTCAATTGCCAGGGTACTGGTTGATGGAGGTTCTAGTCCAAATATTTGTTACCATGAAAAGGTTGGACAAAGGTTTGCATGAAATACGGACCGGAAGCATGAATGTGAAAGCTTTCGATGGGTCATGGAGGGCCACGATCGGGGAAATCAATCTTTGTTTGCAGATGAGACCAACTTGGTGTTGATACCCAATTTTTACCTGTATATTTTAATATGAAAAGACCTTAAAATAGTATATATATGCATATATAAGTATGTCCCAATATTTTATTATTTTTCCTTAATTTTTTAAAATATTTAAATCAATTTATTGCCCTATTTTATCAAGAAAAACCCAATAATTATTTCCAAAATTATCATTTTGGTAATGCATTTATTGGATTCTCATATTTATAATAAAATATATCTAACATAATTTTTGCATTGTTTACAAATTTATTTAGTTTTTTAAAGTTAAATTGCATATAATTGCAATATTAGCCTCTTTTAAGATCTAATTGTGTTTATATTTATAAAATTTACTCTAGTATTTTTAATTTGATAATTACGTAATATTAATTATTTTAGTACCTTTAATTTCTTTTCAGAAATTATTCTACTATTTTTATAAAATAAAAAGGAAAAAATAACTATTTAAATGTTAGCGCCGTTCATTTCAATTTTAGCCTTATTTGAACCCCCCAGTTGGACCCAATTTTTAACCCAATTACCCAGCCCAAATCATAATCTACCCGACCCACGACCCAATTAAATAACCGGCCCGGATTCCCTTTAATCCGAGCCGTTGATCACCTATATCAACAGCTCACATCAACCCTTTCGTTTTTTCATTCCCAACTACCCCAAACCCCAATCACTTCTCTCCTATAGCCGCCTTTGAATCCCCCCTTCTCCCAGTTCTCTATCAAGCTCCTAGCCGCCGCCCTCAAACACCACCTAAAAATCTCCCAAATCCATGGCTTCCAAAGCCATAAGAAGCCTATATCCACCTCCCTTGGCTCCTATGTGTTCGAGATCTATAGTTCTCAGGGCCAAACTTGAAGAAGCTTGGCCAAGACTTTAGTCGTTCTCAGTTCTATGGCTGTTTTCGGTCATCTCCGACCTTGCTCCGGCGAGCCATGGCTATTCAAGCCTGACTCTTGGCATCTCTTGCTTAGACCGATGTTTTTCCAAGCCTTTCTCACCATCTGGGTTTCTTTTGAAACCCTAACCTTTGAGGTTCTTCCAATTCTTTTAGATCTATTTTAGATCTATGTTTACTATAAATTCCTAAACGTTTTCTCAAGGTTTCTTTCAGAACTTTACTTTCAGAACCTTTATCTTTTCCGATTTAGAGTTTTTGTTAAATTATTTCGAAGCTTTTCTAATTTTTAACATGTTCTACTGTGTTTCTTTATGTTGTTCTTCTATTATGTTTCTTTATGTTGTTTTTCTACTGTGTTTCTTTATGTTGCTCTTCTAACTGGAGTGCGCATGTCAAAAGTCTTAGTTATTGTTTGAGATTCTGAATTTATTTTGTTAGTATGCTTTGCCTGATTTACTTATTTTCGTCTCTATACTCGATTGATCGTGAAAACCTTAAAATTTGGAGGTTCATTCGAGTTCTGAGATTATTTGCTATGTGTTTTACTTGTTCGTCATGCCCTGAATTCGACTGGTTTCAAAACCATAAATTGCTTTAGACCTATTCGAGTTTCTGAAGTCGTTTCATCTGTTGCTCGACTGAATTTTGAAATCTTTTGCTTCTTTATGTGATTTTGACTTCTTGCCGAACTCTACTATAAGGTTTTTTCACTTGGCCTCTTTGCATTCTGTTTGATACTTTTTTCTCTGCTACTAAGTTACCGAAATTGACCTATGTGACTACCATGTTTTGACAGTCCACCACTTACTGACTTTGTAATTGCATTACACTTCACTTTGTCATAAGCTCAGCCTTGCATGCCTAATGTTTATGCACTCTTTTATATGCTAAATTTTCCTCTAAAATGACCTTCAATTTTGGACTGATTTCAAACCTCTTTGTGTAATTCTGATTGCACTCGTGTAATTGATTTTTGCCTTATTTTTACTGATTTCCTTGTTTCCTGCATTGATTTGAAAACTTCAGACTTTCGATTCTCTTGTTTATAACTTGGTTTATTCATGGGAACCCATTTTACTCTCCTTAAGTCAGTGATTTTTAAATCCTTGACTCCTTGATTTGCTATGAACTGACTTTCAATTCTAAAACTTTACTTTGTTTTCTTATCTTATTTGGTTAATCGAGTATTTCAAAGATTCTTCCCTTAATTAAACCCCTATCTACTACCCCTAATGGTCTATTCTATACATGGTGTTCTACTTGATTTCTTTCCTTAAATACTGCCAATTATTGTTTGAATTTAACTCCTTAATTAAAGGAAGTCTTATACTGATTTGATTTTAATTGGTACATAGTTCCATAATTATTTTGTTGCCTTATTTTCTACTTGTTTTTAAACTATAAATACCCTGGATTTTTCATTAACACTCACATACGAACACTCTTAGTCTCAGAACTCACACTCACACTCAAAAATATTCTTTTTTGTTACTTGTACTGTGGCCTGCCTTCAAAGTCCTGTTACCTGCTTTTACTGTATTTTGCTTCTCTGAACTGGTATGTTCTGATTAAGATTCCAGCTTCACAACAATGTGTTTACTTAATGCTTTTCCCTTCTTGTCTGCCTACTGCTTGTGTCTACTTCAGTACTTATTCTAGCATGCTATAATTTCCTTATGCCTGTTCTCAATTTATTATGCATCCTAAACCCCTACCCCAATGTGTTCAATGCTTATGGTTTGTTTGAGGCATGACAGTATTGCATATTACTGCCCATGACTCAAGCTTGATCCCTGGGATCCTAACCTCTATGTTTCTCTACTATTGTGTGTTCTGGTGGGCTTATAGGCATGCCAACATATTCTATTGATGTGCATGCCCAAAGCTTACCCTTGCCTAAGTATAGGCTCTTTGTAATTTCCCAACCCCCCTGAATCCCTTTGTATGAAATTATCAACTTGTTTGTGGTTTTTCCCCAACTCCTCTTTCCCTTTTCTTTAATCCCTTAGTTCTTAAAGCTCTACTTCTTCACTTGCACTCCCTCTTAGATCTAAGTTTTCCCCCTCTAGTGAGCCTTGCCTTTGGACCCATTGAGCTCCCTCTGAACTTCGACACTTGAGGGCTGGCACTTCCACACTGCACTTTTCCCTATTCTGGTGATACAATTTGGGTGTGAGAATTGCCCCGGAGTCCCATTGATGCTCTTAGGGAACTCTGACACACTCAAATTGAAGAAAGCCTTTGGATCAATGGTCTTTGAGTTGGTCTATCTCATAATTCAGACAGGAAGTCAAGAATCAGGCCTTTTATGGTTGTAATTATTTTCTTTGTATTTTCTGATGTATTTGTTACTTTGGTTTGTAATAATTTGTAAAGAATACTTGGTGTTGGCTAGTGAAATAGGGTTGGGGTAACTATGCATGCAAAGGTTAGAAATCATGTTTATAGGACTGTTACAATTCTGCATATTCAACTACATATAGCTATCATGCCTATAGGATTGTTACAATTTTGCATATTCAACTACATATAGATATCGTGCCTATTGGATTGTTACAATTCTGCATATTCAAACTTCACCTAGAAATCATGCCTATAAGATTGTTCTTATTCTGCATATTCAAGCTTCACCTAGAAATCATGCATATAGGATTGTTCTAATGTCATTCTGAATAATTACAAGGTTTGCATTTAGATATTGTGCTTGTAAGTTTTAAAAATAAGTTCTGCATCTGGAAACCACGTCTATAAGTGTCTAAAATTAGCAACGTGTAGAAATTATGCCTATAGGAGTTTCTAAATGAATCTGATTCACTTCAATCAATGCTAGATATAAAATTAGTAATAATATATATTATCACCTATAGAGCCTGTCACCAATTTGTTAATTCTGCATCTCTTTTGATAATCTAAGTCCTTTACTTAATCAAAGTTTAGCTAGCATCCCTATAGGATCCCAAATAATTCATTTCGAGTTTTACTGTCTTATATCCTTCTAAATTCGGTAGACATCATGTCTATAGAACCCAGTATAAACACTTAGGCAAGCCTTAGAGTAATAATTGAAAATTGAATCCGCTTACGTTAATTATTACAACCAGCAGGCAGGCCTGATTTGGGCTTCTTATATGAATTATGTAATAAACTAATCTGCCCCAACTTTTAAACTCCCTCGTATTTAATTCTAATCTGACCTAAGAGGTACATGCAAGACATGCTATTATGTGCCTTTTCTATCCAAGGAGGTATAATTGAGCCTTATATGTTTATATGTCTCCCCAAACATGCTATATGTGTTTTTGTATATCGCCTTAGAATTTTACCTTTGAACCCCAAATAAGCCTAATATCCTTCCCTTTAGGATTAGTAGTCCTAAGTGCCTTCGGGACTAATAAGAACGGGAAGGGTAATAGCATGCGATAAGTAATCGAGACCAATCCGTGTTTTAAATAACTTGACGGGGTGGGAAGGGTAGATATGGATATGATGACCACGCGATAATGTCACGTGTAGCCCCTTATTGAGGAGTGATTACCAGACATTGTGTGTAGTGATCCATATTTTTAATAAACCTAGGACCCCCTTCTTTATTCCTTACTCTTTTAGTATTGTAACTCTTTATTTTTAAAAAAAATCAGCTTTTCTAATTCCTCTTTCAAACTTTGTTTACTTTCAAACGATTATGTGTTGAAATCCTCTCTTATTTGAGCCTTATTTGTTTATATGTTAATTGTACCCAAATTCACAATAATTGTCTAGCCGTAAACCACACTAGTGTATTCTGAGGGGTGCCTAACACCTTCCCTTTAAAATAATTTCAAGCCCTTACCCTATCTCTGGTTATTCAAATCAAACTCTTTTGGTGTCCTAATGCACCCTGATCATTAGGTGGCGACTCTTCAAATGCAAAACCCAGTTCCCAAAAGGAATGAGTTGTCCCTCCAAATGCCACAAACCTGATTTCCGTGGAGGAAAAAGGGGGCGTGACAACATAGCGACTCTGCTGAGGATTTTTAGGCTTTTACCATTTCAGACTATTATTGTGAATTTACACTTCTTTACGCACAATTATTTGTTTATTTCTATTAAGCATTCAATTTCCTTTTCGATTGCAAAACTGACTTATCTTTTTGTTTCTTTCCTTTACTGCTTTCCTTCATTGCTACTTTAAATTATGAAACAGTTGTACTTACTGCTTTCCTAACGTGCAAATACATGAGAACATGCCTTTAATTGTTGCATAATCATTCTCAACATCATATTCCACTTGTGCCAAACAAATCCTATAGCAATGCTTATAATGAGTGGTTGCGCTCTTCCAATATTATCACCCCCTAAATCCGAAAAAGGTGTATTTGCGATAAAACGAGTCGATCAACGGTGTAGTCGACGGTTCCGTGCCTTTTCCCCTTGAGTTGTCCAATCAAGGGTACCAGTCTGAAACCCCATAGAAACTTTACTCTATTTAAATAGTGTATGCATCATGGTCAAACCTAGCTGAGTCAGTTATGTTGTCCACATAATGACTCTTTAAGATAGCCTTGTCCAAAGTCCACTGGGTTTCCCTAAACCCAAACGGACATTACCACGTTCTGTGTAATCATTTGGAGAACTAAATGCTTTTATACCAATTATTGATATTTAAATAGTTGAGTCTGGTGGGGGTAAGGGCCTAACCCTTTTGTCTTGCAGAAATATGAGGCACGAAATCCCCAGATTCGGAATGGTCACCAACATTCATCCAAAATTTCTAAGCTAGTGGAAAGATCTTCACTCCAGTGATAAGACCCTTGTCTGGAAATATCTTGGTAACCTACCTTCTCTCCTGGAAATTCAACCCAACAACAAGATCATAGAAGCTGCTACTTTGTTCTGGGATTGTGAGCGGTCAGTGTTCCGCTTTGAGGAAATTGAGATGACACCCTTACTAGAAGAAATAAGAGGATTGGCCGGTATACCATGGGAAACTCCGTGTTTTTTAATGCCTGAGAACCGCAAGGGCAGGGGTTTCCTCAAAATGATGGGTTTGAAGAAGAATCCAGAACTGACATGTCTGAAAGACTCCTACATCCATTTTGATTATTTGTATGAGAGGTATGGTCACATCAAATCCTACTGTACCTATCCTGACGAGTTTTCTATCACATCACTGGGGCATATTCACTGAAGGGTCTTCGTCTTCATGTTTTGTTTCCTAGGGATGATAGTGTTTCCAATGAAGAAAGCAAGTATCCATACCAGGCTGGCTATGGTAACTAAGACCTTAATGGAAGGAATTGGCTGGCAACAATTCAGCATTGTGCCTATGATCACTGCGGAAATATACCGAGCCCTAGAGAAGTGTCAACAAGGGCCAAACACTTCGAAGTCTGCAATTTGGTACTTCAACTTTGGCTCATGGAGCATCTCCAAAAGGGTGAATATTGACAAGAGATTCAGCAAAGGGACTGGGATGATCATATAGTCTTCCATCATCCGGGGCGAATGAATTACATGCCCAACATGTTCTTTTAACTAGAGAATGCTAGAGAATGGGTCGAGCTCTTCGAAAATCTGACTGAGGACCAGGTACAATGGATGTTCGAGTGGTTTCCAACCGAGGAGTTCATCGCCTGATCCAGAGATTCACCTTTTCTAATATTCATCGGTCTAGGAGGAATATATCCTTACGTAACTCTCCGGGTTATGAGGCAAGTTGGGAAAGCAGGTTGTACCCAGGGTCGACAAGATGAGTCACTTCCGGGCCGACTTCCTGGATGATGATAGTCCTTACAAGTGCCAAGCTCAGCATATGTGGAACTGCAAGATCGTCATGGGAAGGGATACCATCGAGCCAGATAGATACCATACTGGTGGTCCCTATTATTTAGGTTGGTTGGAGGATAATCATAACGGCCTTTTCGAGGTAACAGGATCATAGATGAAAAGGCCGAAGAACAGGTCAAATACAATCAACTGTGCAAGAGAATTGGGGAATGCGAATGCGAGCATCGTGAGATACAGGAAGCCAATCAAAAAGTAATTGAGGAATGGAAGGATATGGCTATCAACGCTAACAAGCGACTGGGATATTTAGAGCGAGTTATAGTGGAGTTGGAGAAGAAATTTCTCAAGAGGTCGAAGACTGCCGGAATGCTGAAGGAAACGAAGGTGGACATCTAGCCAGAGCCTACTTGCTGCTGGGACTGCACGAGTTAGGGAAGCTGTTCGATAGAGCCAGGGATGCCGAATCTGGGGAAGTTCCTTCTGGGACCAAATAGATAGGAGTTTTCATTTTTCTTTATAAAATGTAATAAGGCCAATGGCCACTAGCAACTTTTATTTCCAGTTATTTAATGTCGATTTGGAATTCGTCTACCTTTTTTGTCAATAAAATGAGGCATTTAGCATTCCAAGTTCTCCAAATCAACTTGTCGCTAGGCCGACCTCGGGCACAAAGAGGTCCCTAAATTAGGACACGTTTTACATTCCCGCACTATGTGTTTAAATATTGCAACATTTTTATATAATCCTCACTAACTTTTTACCTTTTGTTTTTACTTTTATTTATCTCCCCTCCCTAAAGTTTAGTTCGTGAACTATGGCAACATCATCCTATTTCACGAGATCCAGGGACCCTCCACCCACTCCTCCTCTTAGTCCCGTCAAAAATAAGAACAAAGGGAAGGTGGAAGATTTGAACAATGCTAGAAAGGAAAACTCAATTGAACGGGTAGAGGTCACTCATGGTCACGGTACTCTGGTTCCCAAGGAAAATGCATCCCAACTGGAACAAAAGCTATTGAAATTTCAGGAAGAACTGGATCAGGTCCGGAATCGGGCGAATCTGTTATTTTCCCTCGCTACTCCAATCATCAATTTCCCAAATGCTTAGAATCCTATACCTCCATAGAGCGCCCTGAAGCAACTGAGCCATCCCGCTCCTCACCACCACTGCAACACTTGCCATACCTCAAATAACACCCCGCTGCTCATCCCAGAACTCTAGAACTCCACAAATGACCACTGGCACACCCAACATAATACCCCCATCTACGTGGAGACTATTCCACACTCCACCCAGCCCATCTCAAGCACACCCGAGTCCGATGATAAATACTTGATCATTAGAAACCTGGCCGAAGAACTTAAGAAATTGACTAGCAGAATTCAAAGCGTTGAAGGAAGTAAGGGAATTAAAGGGCTAAACTACGAAGATCTTTGCATACAGCCCGATGTCGAATTACTCGAGGGGTTCAAACCTCTTAAGTTCGAGATGTTTGATGGCATAGGGGACCCAAGAGTCCATTTAAGAACGTACTGTGACAAGTTGGTTGGAGTAGGAAAAGACGTGAAAATCCGCATGAATGCTTTTCATGAGGAGCTTGAAGCAAGATGATTTATCTTGGTACATTAGCCAAGATCCAAAGAAGTGGTCTAACTGGGTAAGCATGGCGTTCTACTTTATGGACAGGTTCAGGTTCAACACGGAGAATGCGCCGAATGTGTTCTATATTCAAAATCTAAAGAAGAAGCCCACAGAAATATTCCGCGAGTATGCTACTCGCTGGTGTTGATAACCAATTTTTTCCTACCTATTTTTATACTCAAAATAGCATGTACATGCATATATAAGTGTGCCCAAGAATTTTGAAATTTTTTCTAATTTTTAAAGCTTTTTAAAATCATTTTATTATTTGTTTTGGCAGTACAAAATCCAATAATTATTTCGAAAACTATCATTTTGGTGAGTAACTTTCCATCCTCATATTTGCGCCACAACATAATTAAGGTGATTTTCGTACATTTTTTTTACAAATTTATTTGGTATTTTAAAAGCTAAATTACATACAATTGCGATTATAGCCTATCTTACGATTAATAAATATTTTAGAACCATAAAATTGGTCCCAACATTTTAAAATTAATAGTTATACATTATGAATCAGTTCAGTGCTTTTAATTTTCTTTTAAAATCATTTTTACTATTTTTTATAAAATAAAAAGGGAAAACTGGCTATTTAACATTTAGCCTCATTTTATTACAACCATAGCCTATTAATAATTCAATTTTTGACCCTCAATTTACCCAATACTAACCCTCAATTGGACCAGCCCAATTTTTTTTAAAACCCGGCCCCGATCCGTCCTAAACGATCTGCCCGGTTCCTATTATTGATCCAGGCCATTGATCATTTTGATCAACGACCATAAGCCACGCTTACCTTTTTTAACTCCAAACGACTACCCAAATCTCCCATTTCCCATCTGATAGCCGCCCCTGAATCCTTTCATCTCTCAAACTCTCTCGAAACCCTAGCTTCACTCACCGTCTTCGACCTGTGACTCACCGGAATCCATGGCTTCTCAGGCCATGGATGATATATGCTCATCTCCTACTGCTCCTATGTGCCTGATACTCAAAGGTTCAAGGCTAGACCTCGAAGGTCTTCACTTAGACCTCCGCCGAATTGAGATTTCCTACCATCTCTGGCCTGGCTCCGGCATATCTTAGCCTCCTGAGCCTGTTTCCAGCCTTATCCAACTTAGATCGGACCTTTTCTAAGCCTTTCTCATTCTAGGGTTCATTTGAAACCCTAGCTGTTCGACGTTTTTCTCCGATTCTCTTCAGATTTGTGTGTATTCATGCTCTATTTTTGAGTTTTTAAAAGATTTCCCCAGCTTTTCTTTAAAAATTTTACTTTCAAAGTCACTTCTTTCCGATTTAGGGTTTCTGAAAATGTTTAAGTGTTTTTCTGACTCTTCTTTTCCCTTTCTTTGTGTATGTATGTCTCTGCTATGATCCTATGTTTTTCTTTTACCACACATGTTCCTCTACTATATTTCTACGCTATGTGCTTGTATGCTCTTCTTAAGCATGTTTTCCACTACTGTTTATTTTTCTCCCATTATGTTTCGAATTAATTCCCTTACTCTGTTTGCTTTAAACTTTCAACTGTATTTTCTTGTTCCCACATTTTGTCTTCTTTGTATCTGATTCAAGCCAAAACCCTAGGGTTTTAGGGTTTTTGGGCGAGTTTGGTCTTGTGTGTTTTGACTAGGGTTCTATTTGAGANGGGGGGGGGGGGGTGAATTGATTGTTGCTAATTCTTCTAAAGTAAAGCCTCTCTTTTCCTTTTTCTGACTTGTTCATTCATACAAAATTTTCGACTCATGATTGGTTGGCTGTCAATTGGTTTCCTTTCCTTAATTTGCACAACCGTGTACTGTCAAAACCCTTCACTTAAATAACTATTATGTATTTACCCCTTCTTGCACTACTTTGCCCGTTTGAAATCAGAATCCCTTAATTAAAGGGAAACCTTGTGTGATTGATTCTGAAACTATTTTCTTACCTATTTATGCTTCTTTTCTGCACTATAAATACATGGCTTCCTTCAACACTACATACACAAGTAAGCACACAAATAAATCACAACTCTCTTCTAAACTTGTACTCTTGCTTCTTGACTGCACTTTGGCTTTCATAAGGCTACTGTTTCTCCTTACTTGCTTCTTTGAACTGGTATATCCTAAAATTAATTTCAGTATCATTCTAATGTGTTTATTCATAGTCTTTGTATCCATGTATTCTTTCGACTCTCTCCAAAGCTAATTTTTAAGTACCTACATGCTTTTGCCTGCTCCTTCTTTATTTCTTACTGCTAGTATGAACAATTGCTCCCATACCCCATTTCCCTATAAGTGCTGAGTTAGGGTATGGCCTGGCATCATCCCAATTGCTGTCCAGGGCTGAAGCTGACCTTCAACAAGGTCTTAACTCCCCAATTCTAAGGCTGATAGGCTGGTCAGGGGTGTGCCAGCATCCTAATTGCTGGGCATGACCACCAGCCTGCCCTGGCCTCCCCTTAATTCCCTTTTTTGCACTTACACTTACTCCTAGTCTCTAAGTTCTGCCCCCCTACTATGAGCCCTGCCTTGGGACCTTGAGTTTCCTCTGAACTTGGACATTTGAGGGTTGGCCTTTCCACACTGCACTATAATCTGATTCTGCAATGATATTTGGGGTGTAAGCATTGCCTGAAACTCTTGAAGTTCCTTGGAACTTTGACACATCCCAAATAAGAGAAAGGCTTTGGAAAATCCGATACTGGAAGTTGGTTTATCTCATATTATTAGACTCTGAGTCTGGATTAGGCTGATTAGATGTAGATGTAATCACTGATGTATTTTTATTCTTTCCTCTGATTCATTTGGTCTGCAATAAATTTTGTAATAACTACTAGGGTGTATAGTGAAAGGAATGGGATTGAATGCGTGCGAAGGGGTAGATACCATGTCTTAGCGATATTTACTTTCAAAATTCAGCATCTCATGTAGATACCATGTTTTAGGGATATTTACCTTCAAAATTCAACATCTCATGTATATACTATGTTTTAGGAATTGCTACTTTCAAAATTTAGCATCTCATGCAGATATCTTGTTTTAGGAATTGCTACTTTCAAAATTCAGCATCTCATGTAGATACCATGGTTTAAGAATTATTACTTTAAAAAAAATTCAGCATCTCATGTAGATACCATGTTTGTAGGACTTACTACTTTCAAACTTTTGCATCTCACATAGATACCATGCTCATAGGTTTTTTGCACGTCGTATAAATACCATGCCCATAAAATCGTCGCTGAAACTCAGCATATCATATAGATAATGTGCCTATAGGACTTCTTGTATTTTGCATATGCAACTGCCACTAGGTAAATCTGCTTATAGGAGTTAAAATAACCAATTGCATATAGATGACCTGCCCATAGGATCTCTTCATGACAATAACAGCATGGCGACTCTGCTGGGGATTTCTTTTTTTAAGGCTTTTACCATTTTATGTTATTTGTGACTTTACTGCTTCTTTACTGCTTTATTTAATATTTTTATTCGAAACTGACTTGGCCTTTTTTGTTTCTTTTTTCTTTAATGCTTTCTTTTACTGCTTCCCTTCAATACCGTTATAATTTTTGAGGAATTAGTGTAATCATTATGAACGTGAAAATACGTGACAATTTATTTCATTTTTGTAATTGCATCTTTAACATCTTATTCCACTCGTGCCAAACAAATACCATAACAACACTTACAATGAGTTGTTGCGCTCTTTTGATATTATAACCCCCTAAATTTGGCAAAGGCATATTTGCGGTAAAACCAGTCGATCAGCGGTGCAGTCGACGGTTCCGTGCCTTTTTCTCTTGAGTTTTCCGCTCAAGAGTACCGGTCTAATACCCCATAGAAACCTTACTCTATTTAACTGTGCATGAATCACTGTCAAACCTATTCCAGTCAGTTATGTTGTCCACATAACGACTCCTTAAGATAGCCTTGTCCAAAGTCCACTGGGTTTCCTTGGAACCCAAATGGACAACACCATATTCTGTGCATTTATTTGGAGAACTAAATTCCATCATGCTAATTATTGGTTTAAATAGTCGAGTCCGGTGGGGTAAGGGACTAACACTTTGTTTTGCAGAAAATGAGGCACGAAATCCCCAGATTCGGCATGGCAGCCAATTATTCACCTAAGGTTGCTAAACTGGTGGGAAGACCTTCATTCCAGTGACCAAACTTTCGTCCGCAAATATTTGGGGAATTTACCTTGTCATTTTTGGAAATCCAACTTGACAACAAAATCATAAAGGCTGCGACCTTATTCTGGGACAGTGCTAGATCAATGTTTCTCTTTGGGGATCTTGAAATGACACCTTTGCTCGAAGAAATATGAGGGTTAACTGGTATTCCTTGGGAGACTCCGGGTTTGCTCATGCCAGAAAATCGCAAGGGTAGGGGTTTTCTCAAGATGATGGGACTGAAGAAAAACATAGACTTGACATGCTTGAAAGATTCCTATATTCCTTTCGACTATCTGTGCGAGAGGTACGACCATAGAAAGTCCTACCGCACTGTGACGACCCGATCTGTCGTCTCATGTGTTTCCGTCCCATTTTCCCCGGTTATTGCTTTTTCATGATTTATTATGTGTGTTGGATGAGTTTGAGTTGATTCGGATTGGATTTGGTAGGAAATGGGACAATTAGTCTCTTTAAGAGAAGGTTGGTTTGGAAAAGTCAACCGAAAGTTTATTTGTGAGTTAGAGGGCTCGGATGTGATTTCCGACGATTCGGTTAGCTTCGGGGGATGATTTGAGGCTTAATATTGCAATTGGAAGTAATTTTGGAGGTTCGCTGTAGAATTAGGCTTGAATTGGCGAAGTTAGCATTTTGGCGATATTCGGTTGATAGGTGAGATTTTGATTCGAGGGTCGTAATGGAATTATGAGAGTTGCAGTAGCATTAGGTGATTTGTGATGTGTGTGTAAAATTTCAGTTGAATCGGAGGTGGTTAGGTCGGGTTTGTGATCGAATGTGAGTTTCGGAAGAATTTGATAAACTTAAGCTTTGATTTGGTGAAATTTGATGATTTTGATGTTAGCGGTAATGTTATGATGGTTAGAGCAAGTTTGAATAAGGTAATAGATCATATCTATACTTTTGGTTGAGGTCCCGGGGCCTCGGGGTGAATTCGGATAGCTAACGGAGAGTTTCGAGGAGTTGAGGAGTTGCAGATTTTTCGCAGTAGTTGCAGGCCAATTTTGGCCTTCGCGCTCGCGAGGCATAGGCCGCATTCGCGTTGGTCTGAGGCTGTTGGTCTTCGCGTTCGCGAAGAAGGATTCGTCAGCTGGGCAGAAGGGTTTTGATAATATTTCATCCACGAGCCAAGTTTATTTTCCACCATTGTTAAGCGACTTTGGGAGCTTTTGACGATATTTTAAGAGGGTTTGACTGGGAATCAATTGGAGGTAAGTCCTATGGCCTAGAAACATCATCTAATTGTTATTTCAACACCTAAATTCATGGAATTTGATTAAAAGGGGAAGAACTAGGGCTTGGGTTTTTGAATGAGAAATTAGGATATGAGGGAGCATTTGGACTTCGATTTTGGTAAATTTTACATGTATAGATTCGTGGCGAGATAAGGAACATTTTGGTGTAAAAGTTTCTGACTTTTGAGAAGTGGGCCAGGGGCTCGGGTTTTGCAAATTTCGTGATTTTCGATATTTTTTGAGTCTTTTCGATTGGGTTATATTCCCTTAGCCTATTGTAATGTATTCGTTGTGGTTTTGGCCAGATTCAACGCGCGAGGAGGTCGATTTGAGAGGAAAGGGCATTGCGAGCTAGTCTTTTGCCGGCTAGAGGCGAGTAATAGATGTAAATGCTGCTCTGAGGGTTTGAAACCCCGGACTTTCACATCGTAACACTATATTGAGGCATGAGACGCATTCCATGATGAGTGCGGGGTCGTTTACTGTTGGGGATTGAGACTTGGTCCATCCCGAGTGTTAATTTATATTATATTGGCGATTGATACACATACTTTATCACTGTGAATTGGGCTTATTGCTGTGTTTGGGGCCTTGTGCCGACCTGTAGAATCCTTAGGGGATCCTTATGTGTTTTCCTCACTTGTGTGCATAACATATACTCTCAGTCATGCTTTCAACTGTTAAAAACAATATAATAACTGTGTTTATACATGAATATTAAATGGAAAAGGATATGAGGGCTGAGATCCCTATAGTATGTCATGCCCGATTGGCTGTGAACTTATTTGACTGAGGTGGGTCGAGGACCCGATAGTGAGGATGTTTTCCTTTGATATGGATTGGGCTGCACGCTGCAGCGATGATATATATATATATATATATATATATATATATATATTTATATTGAGGCCGAGAGCCTGTTTGATGCCACGATATGGCTGATATTGCGCTTGGGATGTAGGAGCCCCTCCGGAGTCTGTATACACCCCCAGTGAGCACCGTTGACGTTAAATAAGTGGAGCGGGCTACACGCCGCAGCGGGTATTAGAGTGTACCATTATATGTGTTGCATCGTTTCATGCATTATTCCTTGACTGTATTACTTGTGGGTTACCGTTTCACTGATATTGATCTAAACTGCTAGATACAGATTACTTTGTGCATTTTCTGCGTTTTCTTACTTTCAGACTGTAGTTATGTTTATTACTCACTGGGTCGGAGTATTCACTTTACTCTCTGCACCTTGTGTGCAGATCCAGGGCATTCACAGGCTGAGTGAGCTTTGACCAGCTTTCCAGAGTTCTTATTCCGGGAGTATTTGAGGAAGCTGCAGGGCGTTCGCAGCCGTTGACTCTCCCTTATATCCCTATCCTTTTATTTCCGCATTATCAGGTTTTAGACAGACCTTGTAGTAGGATGTTACTCTGTATTTTAGAGGCTCATGTTTGTGACACCTGGTCCACCTGGTCCATGTTGGGCTGAATTGGTATTTGTTAGATTTTTTTGCATTATTATTAGTATTTTAGGCCTTGACTTAAATGACATTTATCTTCATCTGTTTAATTAATGGGGTTATTGTTATAAATGGTCGGGTTTGCCTAGTAGTGTGCTGGGCGCCATCATGACCGGGTTGGGGTCGTGACAAGTTGGTATCAGAGCCTAGGTTACTTGGTCTCGCGAGTCATGAGCCGGTTTAGTAGAGTCTCGCGGATCGGTACGGAGACGTCTGTACTTATCCTTGGGAGGCTGCAGAACCTTTAGGAAACTTCATATTCTTGGAATTCTTATCGTGCAACTTTGTTGATCCGAGAACTAAATTCTATTATCCTATTCTCTCGCAGATGGAGAGAACCCATGCTACCGGACGTGGCGGACGACCACCTGTACCACCTACTGAGGCTACCAGAGGCAGTGGACACGGTCGTGGTCGAGGTAGAGCCGAGGGGGCAGCACCTGTTGACCCACCAGTTGCCCCGGCTCAGGATCAGGCTCCAGCTGTAGAGACTCCAGCAGCACCTGTTCAGGCACCAGCTGTGCCTATTGTGATTCCGGGTCTTCAGGAGGCCCTAGCTCAGATTCTATCAGTTTGCACTGGCCTGGCTCAGGCAGTCTCAGCCACTACTGCAGCAGCTACTTCGCAGGCCGGGGGAGGTAATCAGACCCCCGCTGCTCGTACGCCTGAGCAGGTAGTGCAGGGTTTGCAGACACCAGAGGCACCACCAGTTTAGCAGGTTGCCCCAGTTCAGCCGATTGCACCGGTTCAGGATGATGTGATTCCAGCTATGCCAGACGATGAGCAATGTCGTCTTGAGAGGTTCAGTAGGCTCTCACCTCCTACTTTCAGTGGTGTTCCGGACGAGGATGCCCAGGGTTTTCTCGACAAGTGTCGACGTATGCTTCGGACAGCAGGGATCTTGGAGTTGAGCGGGGTATCATTTACTACTTTTCAGTTTTCTAGAGCAGCCTTCACTTGGTGGGAGGCATATGAGTGGCGTAGGCTGGTGGGTGCAGTGCCTTTGTCATGGCAGGAGTTCTTCACTCTCTTCCTGGAGAAGTGGGTACTGCAGTCTCATATGGAGGAGCTGCGAAGACAATTTGAGTGGCTTCGTCAGGGAGATATGACTGTGTCATAGTATGAGGTGAGATTTTCGGAGTTGGCTCGTTATGCTCCATGGATGGTCCCGACTGATCGAGAGAGGATTAGGAGGTTTGTGGATGGACTTATTTATCTCGTCTGTATTTTGATGACCTGAGAGAGGATTTTGAGTCATATCTTTGAGGATGCAGTGGATATTGCTCGTGATATTGAGATGGCCTCGTGGATCGGGTAGCTTCAGTGGTGCTCCGTCTAGGGGCCAGGTTCAGTAGAGTAGAGGTCGTTCTTTCAGGCCTCATCAGTCGGCTCGTCCCGAGTATCGTGGGGCGTCTTTAGGCTGTGGTCATCAGGGGTTCCAGCAGGGCCAGTCTTCACTTAGTGCCCTCCTAGCTCAGAGCTCATCATATGCCCCTTCAGCTCAGGGCTCTTCTGCGCTAAGCGCATCGGCTGGTCATTCTGGTGCGAGGGGTTCCCTTCAGTCCCCTTCTCCAGCATCTGGTATTTGCTTCGAGTGTGGCGAGTTTGGCCATATTAGGAGGCAGTGTCCTCGACATCGTGGTAGTTAGTCTCAGCAGAGGGATCAGCCCTCGTCTTCTGCTCCGATTTCTTCAGCACCAGCCCAGTCAGAGAGGGGCAGAGGCCAGGAAGCCAGGGATCGCCCTAGGGGCGGAGGCCCATTAGGCGGCGGCAGCCAGGCTAGATTTTATGCTATCCCAGGCAGGACAGATGCCCTTACATCAGATGCTGTTATCACACGTATTATTTTAGTCTACCACAGAAATGCCTCTGTTTTATTTGATCCCGATTCTACCTATTCTTATATGTCATCATATTTTGCTCATCATTTGGGTACGACCCGGGGGTGTCTTGCTTTACCTGTGCACGTATCTACCCCGATGGGTGATACTATTATTGTGGACCATGTGTATCGGTCCTATATTTGTTACTATTGGGGGTTTGGAGACCCGAGTTGATTTATTGCTTTTGAGCATGGTAGACTTTGATGTTATTCTGGGCATGGACTGGTTATCTCCGTGTCATGCTATTCTAGACTGTCATGCAAAGACAGTCACCTTGGCTATGCCGCGTGTTCCGAGGATCGAGTGGCGTGCTATGACTGACTATGTCCCTAGTAGGGTTATATCTTTCTTGAAAGCCCATCGTATGGTTGGGAAGGGTTGTCTATCATATTTGGACTTCGTGCGTGATGTTGGAGCTGAGGCTCCCAGTATAGATTTTGTTCCCATTGTGAGGGATTTCCCTGATATATTTCATGCAGACCTGCCGGGTATGCCCCTGGACAGGGACATTGATTTTGGTATTGACCTGGTACCGGGAACCAAGCCCATTTCCATTCCGCCGTATCGTATGGCACCAGCAGAGTTAAAAGAATTGAAAGATCAGCTTCAGGAACTCCTAGAAAAGGGGTTTATTCGGCCAAGTGTGTCACTGTGGGGTGCACCTGTGTTATTTGTGAAGAATAAAGATGACACAATGAGAATGTGCATTGACTACAGGCAGTTGAACAAAGTAACAATGAAGAACAAGTATCCCCTGCCTCGCATCGATGATTTATTCGATCAGGTTCAGGGAGCGAGGGTGTTTTCTAAGATTGATCTCCGTTCGGGCTATCACCAGTTAAAGATCAAGGATTCAGACATTCTTAAGACGGCCTTCAAGACTAGATATGGTCACTATGAGTTTCTGATTATGTCTTTCGGGCTGACCAATTCCTCGACAACGTTCATGCATCTGATGAACAGTGTATTTTGGCCGTATCTGGATTCGTTTGTTATTGTATTCATTGATGATATTTTATTATACTCGCGTAGTCAGGAGGAGCACGTGGAGCATTTGCGAGTTGTATTACAGAGATTGAGGGAGGAGAAGTTATATGCCAAGTTCTCCAAGTGTGAGTTTTGGCTTAGTTCTGTGGCTTTCTTGGGACACGTGGTGTCCAGTGAGGGTATTCAAGTCGATCCAAAGAAGATTGAGGCGGTTCAGAGTTGGCCTAGACCATCCTCGGCCACAGAGATTCGTAGCTTCCTCAGTTTGGCGGGTTATTATCGCCGGTTCATCCAGGGTTTCTCATCTATTGCCTCGTCCTTGACCAAGTTGACGCAGAAGGGTGCTCCGTTTGTATGGTCGGACGAGTGCGAGGAGAGCTTTCAGAAGCTCAAGACAGCTTTGACCACAACTCCAGTATTGGTCTTGCCATCAGCTTCAGGTTCTTACACCATTTATTGTGATGCTTCGAGAGTCGGGATTGGCTGTGTATTGATGCAGGAGGTTAGAGTGATTGATTATGCTTCTCATCAGTTGAAGCCCCATGAGAAGAACTACCCTGTTCATGACTTAGAATTGGCTGCTATAGTTCATGCCTTGAAGATTTGGAGGCACTATCTATATGGAGTATCTTGTGAGGTATTCACCGATCATCGCAGTCTTCGGCATTTGTTCAAACAAAAGGATCTTAATTTGAGGCAGCTGAGGTGGCTTGAGTTGCTTAAGGACTATGATATTACCATTTTGTATCATCCGGGAAAGGCCAATGTAGTGTCCGATGCTTTGATCCGAAAGGCAGTTAGTATGGGGAGTTTGGCATATATCCCAGTTGGGGAGAGGCCCTTTGCAGTTGATGTTCAGGCTTTGGCCAATCAGTTGGTGAGACTAGACATTTCAGAGCCCAGTCGGGTATTGGCTTGCGTGGTTTCTCGGTCTTCCTTGTATGATCGCATCAGAGAGTGCCAGTATGATGATCCGCATTTGCTTGTCCTCAAGGACAGAGTTCAGCGCGGAGATGCTAGAGATGTGACTATAGGTGATGATGGTGTGTTGAGGATGCAAGGTCAGATTTGTGTGCCCAATGTGGATGGGCTTAGAGATTTGATTCTTGAGGAAGCCCACAGTTCGCGGTATTCCATCCATCCGGGTGCCGCGAAGATGTATCAGGACTTGAGACAGCACTACTGGTGGAGGAGAATGAAGAAGGACATTGTGGGATTTGTGGCTCGGTGTCTCAATTGTCAGCAGGTAAAATATGAGCATCAGAGACCGGGCGGTTTGCCTCAGCAGATGGTTATTCCTGAGTGGAAATGGGAGAGAGTTACTATAAATTTTGTGAGTGGTCTTCCTCGGACTTTGAAGAATTTAGACTCGATTTGGGTGGTTGTGGATCGGCTGACCAAGTCCGCGCATTTCATTCCAGTGTGTACTACATATTCTTCGGAGCGGCTAGCAGGGATCTTTATTCGTGAGATTGTCCAATTGCATGAGGTTCCAGTTACTATTATCTCGGATAGAGGCACTCAGTTTACTTCCCAGTTTTGGAGGACTTTTCAGCGAGAGTTGGGTACGCAGGTAGTGCTGAGCACAACGTTTCATCCTCAGACAGACGGACAGTCCGAGCGTACCATTCAGATATTAGAGGACATGTTGCGTGCCTGTGTGATTGATTTCGGAGGTTCTTGGGATGAGTTTCTACCTCTTGCAGAGTTTGCCTACAACAATAACTATCAGTCTAGCATTCAGATGGCGCCGTATGAGGCCTTATATGGGAGACGGTGTAGATCTCCGATCGGTTGGTTTGAGCCCGGCGAGGCTAGGTTGCTGGGGACAGATTTGGTCCAGGATGCCTTAGAGAGAGTAAAGGTGATTCAGAAGAGTTATGCGGACCGGAAGGTTTGAGATGTATCTTACTCGGTGGGTGAGAAGGTCTTGCTAAAGGTTTCACCCATGAAGGGCGTGATGAGGTTTGGAAAGAAGGGGAAGCTGAGTTTGCGGTTCATCGGACCTTTTGAGGTGCTTAGGAGGATTGGGGAGATGTCATATATGCTTGCTTTGCCACCCAGCTTGTCGGGCGTTCATTCGGTATTCCATGTTTCCATGCTCCGGAAGTATGTTGGGGACCTGTCTCATGTCTTGGACTTCACCACAGTTCAGTTGGATGAGGATTTGACATATGATGTAGAGCTAGTGGCTATTTTGGGTCGTCAGGTTCAAAAATTGAGATCGAAGGATATAGCTTCAGTGAAGATAGAGTGGAGAGGTCGGCACGTGGAGGAGGCTACCTGGGAGACCGAGCAGGAGATGCGGAACAGATACCCTCATAAATTTGAGACTTCAGGTATGTTTCTTGACCCGCTCGAGGACGAGCGTTTGTTTTAGTTGGGGAGGATGTGATGACCCGACCCGTCGTCTCATGTGTTTCCGTCCCGTTTTCCCCGTTTATTGCTTCTTCATGATTTGTTATGTGTGTTGGATGAGTTTGGGTTGATTCGGATTGGATTTGGTAGGTAATGGGGCAATTAGTCTCTTTAAGGGAAGGTTGGTTTGAAAAGGTCAACCGAAAGTTGACTTGTGAGTTAGAGGGCTCGGATGTGATTTCGGATGATTCAGTTAGCTTCAGGGGATGATTTGAGGCTTAGGAGCGCAATCGGAAGTAATTTTGGTTCGGTGTAGAATTAGGCTTGAATTGGCGAAGTTAGCATTTTTGCGATATCCGGTTGATAGGTGAGATTTTGATCCGAGGGTCGAAATGGAATCCCGATAGTTGTAGTAGCTTTGTTAGGTGATTTGTGATGTGTGTGCAAAATTTTAGTTGAATCGGAGGTGGTTAGGTCGGGTTTTTGATCGAATGTGAGTTTCGAAAGAATTTGATAAACTTAGGCTTTGATTTGGTAAAATTTGATGTTTTTGATGTTAGCGGTAATGTTTTGATGGTTCGAGCAAGTTTGAATAAGGTAATAGATCATATCTGTACTTTTGGTTGAGGTCCCGGGGGCCTCGGAGTGAATTCGGATAGCTAACAGACAGTTTCGAGGAGTTGAGGAGTTGCAGATTTTTCACAGCAGTTGCAGGCCAATTTTGGCCTTCGCTTTCGCGAGGCATAGGCAGCGTTTGTGTAGGTTTGAGGCTGTTAGTCTTCGCGTTCGCGTAGAGGGAGTTTGGGGGACCCTGGTCATTGCTCTTCGCGTTCGCGACCAGGGGTACGCGTTCGCGTAGTTGGGCCAGGCAGAGCATCACGTTCACATGACGGGCTCCGCGTTCGCGTAGAGTAAAAGTGGCTTAGTGGATTTTTGGCCATCGCGAATGCGAGAGCGCCATCGCGTTCACGAAGAAGGATTCGTCAGCTTGGCAGAAGGGTTTTAATAATATTTCATCCGCGAGCCAAGTTTATTTTCCACCATTGTTAAGCGACCTTGGGAGCTTTTGACGATATTTTAAGAGGGTTTGACTGGGAATCAATTGGAGATAAGTCCTATGGCCTAGAAACATCATCTAATTGTGATTAACACCTAAATTCATGGAATTTGATTAAAAAGGGAAGAACTAGGGCTTAGATTTTTGAATGAGAAATTGGGATTTGAGGGAGCATTTGGACTCCGATTTTGGTAAATTTTACATGTATAGACTCGTGGCGAGATAAGGAACATTTTGGTGTAAAAATTTCTGACTTTCGAGAAGTGGGCCTGGGGCTCGGGGATCGGGTTTTGCAAATTTCGTGATTTTTTGTATTTTTTGAGTCTTTTCGATTGGGTTATATTCCCTTAGCCTATTGTAATGTATTCGTTGTCGTTTTTGCCAGATTCGACGCGTGAGGAGGTTGATTTGAGAGGAAAGGGCATTGCGAGCTAGTCTTTGGCCGGTTAGAGGTGAGTAATAGATGTAAATGCTGCTCTGAGGGTTTGAAACCCCGGACTTTCACATCGTAACACTATATTGAGGTGTGACACGCATTCCACAATGAGTGCGGGGTCGTTTACTGTTGGGGATTGAGACTTGGTCCTTCCCGAGTGTTAATTTCTATTATATTGGCGATTGATACGCATACTTTATCACTGTGAATTGGGCTTATTGCCGTGTTTGGGGCCTTGTGCCGACCTGTAGAATCCTTAGGGGATCCTTATGTGTTTTCCTCACTTGTGTGCATAACATATACTCTCAGTCATGCTTTCAACGGTTAAAAACAATATAATAACTGTGTTTATACATGAATATTAAATGGAAAAATGATATGAGGGTTGAGATCCCTATAGTATGTCATGCCCGATTGGCTGTGAACTTATTTGACTGGGGTGGGTCGAGGACCCGATAGTGAGGATGTTTTCCTTTGATATGGATCGGGCTGCATGCAGCAGCGATGATATATATATATATATTGATATTGAGGCCGAGAGCCTGTTTGGTGCCACGATATGGCTGATATTGCGCTTGGGCTGTAGGAGCCCCTCCGGAGTCTGTATACACCCCTAGTGAGCGCCGTCGACGTTAAATAAGTGGAGCGGGCTGCATGCCGCAGCGGGTACTAGAGTGTACCGTTATATGTGTTGCATATTTTCATGCATTATTCCTTGACTGTATTACTTGTAGGTTACCGTTTCACTGATATTGATCTAAACTGCTAGATATAGATTACTTTATGCATTTTCTTCATTTTCTTACTTTCAGACTATAGTTATGTTTATTACTCACTGGGTCGGAGTACTCACTTTACTCCCTGCACCTTGTGTGCAGATCCAGGGCATTCACAGGCTGAGTGAGCTTTGACCAGCTCTCCAGAGTTCTTATTCCGGGAGTATTTGAGGTAGCTGCAGGGCCTTCGCAGCCGTTGACTCTCCTTTCTATCCCTATCCTTTTATTTCCGCATTATCAACTTTTAGACAGACCTTGTAGTAGGATGTTACTCTGTATTTTAGAGGCTCGTGTTCGTGACACCGGGTCCATGTTGGGCTGTATTGGTATTTGTTAGATTTTTTCGCATTATTATCAGTATTTTAGGCCTTGACTTAAATGGCATTTATCTTTATCTGTTGAATTAATGGGGTTATTGTTATAAATGGTCGGGCTTGCCTAGTAGTGTGCTGGGCATCATCATGATCGGGTTGGGGCCGTGACACGTACCTACCCAGATGAATTCGCCCTTACATCATTTGGGCATATCCATAGGAGGGTCTTTGTCTTTATTTTCTGCTTTTTGGGAATGATAGTGTTCCCTATGAAGAAGGCTAGGATCCATACCAGACTAGCCATGGTCACCAACATCAGGAAATTCAAGAAGCAAATCAGAAATTGATCGAGGAATGGAAAGATATGGCTGTAAATGCCAACAAGCGACTAGGGTATTTGGATCAAGGTTTGGTAGAGCTAGAAGGGAAATTCATCCAGAGGATCGAGAATTGCCAAAACGCTGAGGGAAATGAAGGAGGACATTTGGCTAGTGCTTATCTATTGCTGGGCTGCGTAAGCTGGTGAAGCTGTTCGATGGAGCTAAAGATGCCGAGTCTGGGGAAGGTCCTTCTAGGACCAAGTAGTTATGAGTCTTTTTCTTTTCACTTTAAAATGTAATAAGGCAAGTGTCCATTAGTGACATTTTACTTTATGCAATTTTAGTGTCGTTTTGGGATTCGTCTTATTTTTATCAATAAAATGAGGCATTTAGCATTATAAGTTCTCCAAATCAACTTGTCGCTAGGCCTACCTCGGGCAGAACGAGGCGCCCAACTTAGGACACGAGTTATATTCTTATACTATGTGTTTAAATATTGCAACATTTTCTCAGAATCCGTACTAACTTGTTACCTTTTTTACTTTTCGTTTTATTCCCCTCCCCAAAAGGTTAGTTCGTGCACTTTGGCACCATCACCCTACTCCACAATATCCAAGGGCCCTCCACCACCTCCTCCTCCAAGTCCTATCAGAAACAAGAACAAAGCAAAAAATGGAAGACTTGAACAACGTCAGGAAGGAGAACTCGGTTGAAAGGGTAGAGGTTCCTCAGGGTATTCAGGGTTCCAAAGAAAGTACCGCCGAGCCCGAACAGAAGTTACTAAAATTTCAAGAAGAATTGGACCAAGTTTGGAACTTGGCAAGCTTTTCGTTCTCCCTCACTACCCCAGACGTCAACTTTCCCAATGCTCAAAATCCTATACCTCCACAGAACGTCCCGAAACCACAGAAACAACCCGCTCCCCATCAAAATTGCAACATTTGTCATACTTCAAACAATGCCCCGCTCCTCATTCCCAAACTGCTAAATGATCATCCCCACCACACTCACATATATGTGGAAACCACAATACACTCAACCCATTTCAAACACAGAGCTGATGACAAAGACTCCCTCATCAAGAATATGCTCGCAGAGCTCAAGAAACTGACTAGACGAGTCTAGGGTGTTGAAGGAAACAAAGGTATTGAGGGGTTGAATTATGAGGACCTTTGCATTCAGCCAGACGTCGAACTTCCCAAGGGGTACAAACCTCCTAAGTTTGAGATGTTTGATGGCTCTGGGAATCCTAGAGTCCATTTGAGGACATACTGCGATAAGCTGGTCGTAGTCAGAAGGGATGAAAATATTTGCATGAAGCTCTTCATAAGAAGTTTGAAAGGTGATGTGCTATCTTGGTACATAAGCCAAGATCCCAAGAAGTGGACAAGCTGGGTAGGGATGACGTCCGATTTCATGGACAAGTTCAGATTCAATACAGAAAATGTGCCAGATGTCTTCTACATCCAGAATTTGAAGAAGAAACCTATAGAGACATTTTGCGAGTATGCTACTCGTTGGAGATCAGAGGCTGCTAAGGTCAGTTCGGCCTTCGAAGAAGAATAGATGAACAGGTTTTTCGTCGGAGCTCAGGATCCACAATATTATGAGAGGTTAATGCTGATAGAGGGCCAGAAATTCTTCGACATCATCAAGCTAGGAGAAAGGATTGAGGAAGGCATTAAAAGTGGTATGGTTACTAATTTTGAGGCACTGCAGGCTACCAACAAAGCCCTAGAGTCTGGGATAGGTTGATATGTGAGAGGGGGTACCGGGTAGGTACGTGTCACGACCCCAACCCAGTGAATACCTACAGTCTGGGATGTAGGTATTTAGGGATAGGTTAATATCCGTAAATATCAATACGTTTAAGCTCTATAGTCTGGGATAGGTCAATACCTTCGTAAAAGCCGTGATGGTTGCACAGAGAACAAAATTCCAAATAAAATACCAAGCTTACCCGGTACCCCCTCTCACATATCAACCTATCCCTAATTACCAAGCACCTCCGCCATCCTAAAAAATTCCATCACCTACTTACCAATCATCTCCATCCCCTACATATCAACCTACCTTACCAAGATATTCCCAACTCGTACCCATCTACCAAGCCTACAATGCTCAGCCTTCTCACTACCAATCACCTCCCGCCCGCCAAAACTTCCCCAGGCCACGCCCTAACTTCGACTGTAGACCTCCCAAGCAATACACCGCCATCGCTGAACCAATTGACCAACTATATGAAAGACTCAAAGCCGCTGGTTACGTCACCCCAATCCCTTCCATAACCCCAGAAAATCCTTCCCAATGGGTCAATCTAAACAAAACTTGTGCATACTATTCCGGCATGAATGGGCATACCATTGACGAATGTCAATCTCTGAAGGATAAAATCTAGGGTCTAATTGACAACAAAATCATCATGGCAAAGGAGACTGCTCCTAATTTTCGCAACAATCCCTTGCCTGATCATAAGGGTGGGGGTGTGCACATGATCGAGGTAGAAGATGATTGGGACCCCAAAGGGTCGATTGGATTAATTGTCGAAGGTGACGAGCCAAAGAAGCCAACAGTCACACTGAATCCAATTGTAGTCTAGATCCAGCCCTCTGGGGATGCTGAAGTAAATATGTTCATGCCTCTCGAGCCTGAAACACCATCATCCGCAAAGACCATAGAGTCAATTGAAGTAGAGTTTAGGTCTCCAAAGGCACTTGTACCATTTGAAGTTGATGTGTTACCTCCCAAAACAAGGGTTCCCATTCCTGTAGAAATGTCAACCACAACATTGTTCCATACACAGTCCATTCCTTGGGATTACACCACGGAGGCGAGAAGGAGGGGGAAAACTAGGTCTGGAGAAGCAATTGCAGCACAAGGTATGACCAGGACCGGTAGAATTTATACTCCGGAGCACTTAGTTGAATCAACTAAGAAGGCTTCTTGACGGACTATTAAAATTGGTCCCAATGATCTATGGAGGAAGATACAGGCAAAAGAATACTCAGTTTTCGATCAACTAAATAAAACACCAGCGCAGATCTCCATCTTAGCTCTGCTGCAAAGCTCCGAGACACATAAGAATGCCTTGATGAAGATACTAAGCGAGGCGTATGTACCCAGTAACATAACTGGAGGAGAGATGGCGAACATGATAGGGCAGATATTGGAGAGTCATAATATCACTTTCCACGAGGACGAGTTGCCCCCAGAAGGGTTAAGCCACAACAAAGCATTGCACATCACTATGCAATGTGAAGACTATTTCATCACCAGGACTTTGATTGACGGAGGGTCCAACCTCAATATTTGTCCATTGGTGACTCTCAGAACTTTGGGGAAGAGTCTACATGAAATCAACGATGGGGCTATCAACGTCAAAGATTTTGATGGTTCCAAAGGTCCACTATTGGGGAGATCAGTTTATGCCTGCAAATGGGACCAAATTGGTTCGACGTTGATTTTCAAGTGATAGACATCCCAACATCTTACAACTTACTACTGGGACGGCCTTGGATCCATGCCGTTGGAGCTATAGCATCAACCCTGCACCAGGTAACGAAGTTTGAGTGGAATCACCAAGAGGTGATAATTCATGGCGACGGTAGTAACCCCATATACAGTCGCCAGATCATCCCAGGGATTGGAGGAAGAAGGAAGTTAGGTGGAGAAACCTACCATCACAGTGAGCGAGTCAACGATATGGACAAGGATAAGTGTTGGGATAACAAAATCGAAAGTACACTGAATTGGAGCAGGTATGAACCTAGCAAAGGGCTCGGCAAGAACCTCTAGGGGATTACTAATACTATCAAACTAAAGAAGCATGGCACCACCTTCGGGTTAGGGTATGGATATACTTGGGAAGAACTCCAAAACTGGTCGCCACCATGGCGCGACCCCTACTGTCTGCTGGAGCACCCGATACCCCACTTGGAACAGACTTTCCAGCCGGCAGACATCTTATATGGGCTAGAGGAAGAAGAAACATTGGCGGCGATGAAGAATCTGTTATTGAAGAAGACGATATGGACTGCCATGTCATTTTTTAGGAGGAAGGGGAGAAAGGCCCTTCCATACAAGCTGTGAGCCGAGAAGCGCATCTCAACAACTGGTCCGTCAGAACCAACAAGGCCCGAAAAGCTTCAGGGTAGCAAGGCTGAACAAAGCACTATGCATTATCTTTTACTCTTTCGCTAGTTGATTTCCTTTTCGTATTTCTTTAAAATTCGAAAAGCACTCTGATGTTCAAAATAATTATGGAATTTATCAAAGTATTTTAGTTTCTTATAAATCTTGCTCTTATTATTTTTCTCTATCATTTACTTTATTTACACAGCATTACTATTATTTATCTTGATGAGTGGACGAATGTGACATACGATGAGGTAATGCAACAAATGGATATAAACTCAAAAGAGGATGATATACCAGAAGAGGTCCGTAAAGAGGTTGAGAACTTTGATAATAGGCCTAAGTATAACCAGTACGAAACTGAGGTCGTCAACTTGGGGGATATGGAGAATGTTAAGGAAACGCGCATCAGTGTTCACCTATCACCGTTAGAAAAGGAAGAGTACATTGAGTTCTTGAAAGAATATGAGGACATATTTGCCAGGTCGTATGATGATATGACCGGTCTCAGTACATATATTGTAGCTCACAAACTGGCAACAGATCCAACATGTCTACCGGTAAAGCAAAAGCTCAGAAAATTCAAGCAAGACATGAGTTTGAAAATCAAGGAGGAAGTTACCAAACAAGTCAAAGGCAAGGTCCTCAGGGTAGTGGAATATCCAACATGGTTGGCCAACATTGTGCCAGTGCCAAAGAAGGATGAGAAGGTCAGAGTCTGTGACGACTATCGGGACCTTAACTGGGCCAGTCCAAAAGAAGACATCCCATTGCCGAACGTATACATCTTGATTGATAATTGCGCTAAGCACGAGCTGCAGTCATTCGTCAATTGTTTTGCTGGGTACCATCAGATATGGATGGCCAAAGAAGATACAGAGGAAATGACTTTCATTACGCCGTGGGGAATGTATTGTTACAAGATGATGCCGTTTGGATTAAAGAATGCCGGGGCCACCTATATGAGGGCCATGACTACTATCTTCCATGACATGATACACGAAGAGATCAAGGTGTATGTAGACTATGTCATCATCAAATCCAAGAAAACCACTGACCATATGGAAGATTTGATGATGTTCTTCAACAGACTGAAGAGGTACAATCTGAAACAGAATCCTGCCAAGTGTGTGTTCGGGGTTCCCACCGAAAAACTGCTTGGGTTCATTGTAAGTCGCCGAGGAATAGAACTGGATCCGTCAAAGGTTAAAGCCATTCAAGAATTGCCATCGTCAAAGAACAAGAAAGAGGTTATGCGTTTCTTGGGGAGACTCAACTACATCAGCCGGTTCATAGCCCAGTCCACTGTCATTTGTGAGCCAATCTTTAAGATGTTGAAGAAGGACGCCGCCACTAAATGGACTGATGATTGTCAGAAAGCCTTCGACAGAATCAAGGAATACTTGTCAAAGCCGCCAGTTCTGGTTCCGCCCGAACCGGGTAGACCGCTATTGCTCTACCTTGCAGTACTGGATGGGGCATTCAGTTGTGTTTTGGGACAACATGATGAAACAGGGAGAAAGGAGCGAGCCATCTACTATCTCAGCAAGAAGTTCACCCCGTAGGAGGCCCAGTACTCACTGCTAGAATGCACCTGTTTTGCTCTGACTTGGGTAGCTCAGAAGTTGAGGTATTATTTCTGTGCCTATACCACTTATCTCATATCAAAGATGGATCCGCTGAAGTACATCTTTCAGAAGCCCATGCACATGGGAAAGCTAGCCAAATGGCAAATCCTGCTGAGCGAATTTAATATTGTCTACGTGACCCAGAAAGCGATCAAAGGACAAGCACTGGCAAATCATCTTGCCGAAAATCCCATGGGCGGATAATAAGAGCCTCTAAAAACATATTTTCCCGACGAGGAGGTCTCTTTCATGGGAGAAGACATTGCAGAACAGCAAACTTTAAAAGAGTTGGCGTAGGAGCAGTTTTAGTATCAGAAACAGGTCAGCATTATCCGGTGTCTGCCAAACTCAGGTTCCCGTGCACCAACAACATGGCCGAGTATGAAGCCAGCATCTTAGGGCTCAAGCTGGCCATTGACATGAACGTTCAAGAATTACTAGTGATCGGGGATTCCGACCTGCTAATACATCAGGTCCGAGAAGAATGGGCAACCAAAAACTCCAAAATACTCCCGTATTTGCATCTTGTACAGGAGTTGAGGAAGAGGTTTACAAAGACAGAATTCCGGCATGTCCCCAGAGTCTAGAATGAGTTTGTTGATGCATTGTCCACTCTATCATCCATGATTCAACATCCAGATAAGAACTTAATTGATCCTATCCCGGTAAAAATCCAGGATCAACCCGCTTACTGTGCTCATGTCGAAGAAGAAGCATATGGAAAACCATGGTTTCATGACATCAAGAAGTATATGTATTTAGGAGAATATCCAGAACTTGCAAACACTACTCAGAAGCGCACACTACAGAGGTTATCCAATCACTTCTTTCATAGCGGAGGAATCCTGTATAGGAGGACTCCCGATTTGGGATTACTAAGGTGTGTCGAAGCAAAGGGAGCATCCAGGTTGTTGGAGGAGGTTCATGCAGGGACCTATGCCCCGCACATGAATGGTTTCGTCTTAGCCAAGAAAATACTCCAAGCTGGTTATTTTTGGATGACGATGGAGACGGAATGCATCCAGTATGTCCGCAGATGCCATCGCTGCCAGATTCATGTAGATATGATAAAGGTGCCTCCTAACGAGCTCAATGCAACAAGCTTACCATGGCCGTTCGTCGTTTGGGGAATGGATGTCATCGGACCTATCGAGCCTGCCGTATCAAACGGACATAGGTTCATTCTAGTGGCAATTGATTATTTTACCAAATGGGTTGAAGAAGTATCATATAAGGCAGTAACCAAGAAGGTTGTGGCAGACTTTGTCCGCGACCATATCATTTGCCGATTCAGCGTCCCAGAGTCAATCATCACTAATAATGGTTCCAATCTCAACAGTGATCTGATGAAAGCAATGTGTGGGATGTTCAAGATCAAGCACAAGAATTCTACAGCCTACAGACCTTAGATAAATGGGGTCGTAGAAGTGGCCAATAAGAACATCAAGAAGATACTAAGGAAAATGATAGAGAAACACAAGCAGTGGCACAAAAAGATATCATTTGCTTTATTAGGGTACCATACCACAGTCCGCACATCAACCGGGGCGACTCTCTATATGTTGCATTATGGTACCGAGGCAGTCATTCCCATCGAGGTAGAGATTCCCTCCCTGAGGATTATAAAGGAGGCGGAACTTGAAGATGCAGAATGGGTAAAAAGTCGCTATGAGAAGTTAGCCCTTATAGACGGGAAAAGACCGAATGCAGTTTGCCATACTCAATTGTATCAGACCAGGATGTCCAGAGCCTTCAACAAAAGAGTCAAGCCGAGACAATTCACACCGGGGCAGCTGATGTTAAGAAATTTTTTCTGCATCAGGATGATGCCAAAGGAAAGTTCTCTCCTAACTGGCAAGGCCCGTACATGGTTCACCCGGTCCTAACAGGATGAGCCCTCATACTCGCAAAAATGGATAGAGAAGTCTGGCTAAAGCCGACTAATTCAGATGCAGTCAAGAGTTATTATGTGTAATCATTATAATTTCTGTATGATATAATTTGAACTACACCTGATCTGATTCCCATTTAAGAGGGGATACGTAGGCTGCTCTATGGGTTCGGTCACAATTCAATAAAATTTTCATTTTCCACGATATTGGAAACTGGGGCAGAATTTTGAGGAGGACCCTAAAAATTCCGGAGTCGACTTTCATCCATTCATCGCACGCAGCCGTCAGAAACACCAACCTAGTAAACTGGGGCAGAATTTTGAGGACCCTCAAAATTTCAAAAAAAAAGATCGCAATGTCTTTAACCGTATCGCAGTCGTCGGTTCATCTAAAAGAAAATCATTTTAAATTATTTATTTACATCATGTTTTTACTAAATCATGCACGGCTACTATCAAAATTGCTTTGTTTAGCGACACTACCCCAATGAAAGCAAGAACCGAGTAGGACGAGCAGGGGCCACGGGAAGAAGGAACTAACCTTCCCCGCTTTACAAAACTCATAAATTTTCTTTGGATGTAGGCACCCAAGACATAAAATCATCAGATATGACTACATACTCATACTTTTCAGGAATACAACTATCAGAATCATCGCCTATTTACAAGTGTTATTCGCACGCGACATCCCCAACAACCACAGTGACAACTAGCAGCTATTGTCTCTCAGCTAAGGAATTTTGTTACTCTTCACTTTTATTTCTCTGCATTGCATAAGGCTGCTTTGCTACCTTCCGAGACTAAGCATTGTCTCCATCTGCATTTCTCTGCATTGCATAAGGCTACCTTCCTGCCTTCCGAGAGTAAGCATTGTCTCCATCTGCATCTTTGCATTGCATAAGGCTACCTTTCTGCCTTCCGAGACTAAGCATTGTCTCCATCTGCATTTTCCCTGCATTGCATAAGGATACCTTCCTACCTTCTGAGGCTAAGCATTGTCTCCATCTGCATTTCTCTGCATTGCATAAGGCTACCTTCCTGCCTTCTGAGACTAAACATTGTCTCCATCTGCATCTTTGCATTGCATAAGGCTACCTTTCTGCCTTCCGAGACTATGCATTGTCTCCATCTGCATTTTCCCTGCATTGCATAAGGCTACCTTTCTGTCTTCCGAGACTAAGCATTGTCTCCATATGTATTTTCCCTGCATTGCATAAGGCTACTGTCCTGCCTTCCGAGGTTAAGCACTACCTCCATCCTGCATGGCTAAAATATCGCCAACTTTATTTAAATCCTGCATGGCTGAAATATCGCCAACTTTATTTAAATCCTCCATGGCTGAAATATCGCCAACTTTATTTAAATCCTGCATAGCTGAAATATCGCCAACTTTACTTAATCCTGCATGGCTGAAATATCACCAACTTCATTTAAATCCCCATCGGCTGAAATACCACCATTTATATTTATGCTTTACATCGGCTGAAATATTGCCAACTTTATTTAAATCCTGCACGGCTGAAATATCGCCAATTTTATTTAAATATTTGCACGACTGAAATATCGCCAATTTTATTTAAATCTTCGCATGGCTGAAATATCGCCAACTTAATTAAATCTTTTACATAAGCTGAAAGATCGCCAATTTTATTTAGATCCCTTACATCGCTAGTTTTATTTAAATCTCTATGTCGGCTGAAATATCGCCAACTTTATGTGAATCCTGCATGACTGAAATACCGCCAACTTTATTTAAATCCTGCATGGCTAAAATATCACCGACTTTATTTATTTATCGCAACGGCTGAAAGATCGCCATTTGTATTTACATTTTTGCACGTCTGAAATACCGCCATTTATATTTATGCTTTACATTGGCTGAAATATCGCCAAATCTTGCATTTCATGGGCCAAAATATCACCAAATTGTCCAAAGGCGTCATTGTTCGGAGGCACCATTTTCATAGCCCGAGAACGCCATGCCATGGCCTGAGAACCCCGCTTTTATCTTTTGCACATCATTATTCAAAGGCATCATGGTTCGGAGGCACCATTATCATAGCCCGAGAATGTCATTTCATAGCCTGCGAATTCTTTATTATATGCTTCATGGCCCAGGACGTCATCGTCTGAGGACGTCATCCTACCCATCCAAAGACAACATTCATGGTCCAACGGGAACTTGCATCATGTTTAAGTTTATACACGATATGTTTGTATTGCTTATCTGCAGGTATACCGGCTGGCAACAACCATTACAACGGGAGCGATCTCGCTCTGGTCCCCGCAGCCCATCGGTCCCTGACCATCCTTCCCAACCTGAATATTGCGTCAGTCCTTTTCAAAACCTCCATCGGCATATTCCGCCGATGTATACTGAACTACATATGACCTGATTCCTGTAAGATTAGGGATATGTAGGCAACTCCGGAACCAGAGCTCGATCAAAACCTTTTTTTGTTCAAGTCGTCTCTTCCGGTCAAAATTGGTCATCATATCTTTACTCGACAACTCTTTTATCCTTTTCAGGTAAAGATGGGCAGCTGTTGATGCCCAATTTTTTCCTACCTATTTTTATACTCAAAATAGCATGTACATGCATATATAAGTATGCTTAAGAATTTTGACATTTTTTCTAATTTTTAAAATCATTTTATTATTTGTTTTGGCAGTACAAAATCCAATTATTATTCCCAAAACTATCATTTTGGTGAGTAATTTTCCATCCTCATATTTACATCGCAATATAATTAAGGTGATTTTCGTACATTTTTTTAACAAATTTATTTGGTATTTTAAAAATTAAATTGCATACAATTGCGATTATAGCATATCTTACGATTAATAAATATTTTATAACCATAAAATTGGTCCCAACATTTTTAAATTAATATTTATACATTATGCATCAGTTCAGTGCTTTTAATTTGATTTTAAAATTATTTTTACTATTTTTTATAAAATAAAAAGGGAAAACTGGCTATTTAATATTTAGCCTCATTTTATTACAATCATAGCCTATTCATATTTTAATTTTAAACCTCAATTTACCCAATCCTAACCCTCAATTGGACCAGCCCAATTTTGTTTTAACCCGACCCCAATCTGTTCCAAACGACCCGCTCGGTTCCTATTATTGATCTAGGTCGTTGATCATTTTGCTCAACGGCCATAAGCCACCCTTACCTTTTTAACTCCAAAAGACTACCCTAATCTCTCATTTCCCATCTGATAGCCTCCCCTGAATCCTCTCATCTCTCAAAGTCTCTCGAAACCCTAACTTCACTCACCGTCTTCGACCATTGACTCACCGGAATCCATGGCTTCTCTGGCTATGGATGATCTATGCTCATCTCCTACTACTCCTATGTGCCTGATACTCGAAGGTTCAAGGCTAGACTTCGAAGGTCTTCACTCAGACCTCCGCTGACTTGAGGTTTCCTGCCATCTCTGGCCTGGCTCCGGCATATCTGAGCCTCCTGAGCCTGTTTCCAGCTTTATCCAACTTAGATCGGACCTTTTCCAAGCCTTTCTCATTCTAGGTTTCATTTGAAACCCTAGCTAATCGAGGTTTTTCTCCGATTATCTTCAGATATGTGTGTATTCATGCTCTATTTTTGAGTTTTTAAAAGATTTCCCCAACTTTTCTTTAAAAATTTTGCTTTCAAAGTCACTTCTTTCCGATTTAGGGTTTCTAAAAATGCTTAAGTGTTTTTCTGACTCTTCTTTTCCTTTTCTTTGTGCATGTATGTCTCTGCTATGATCCTATGTTTTTCTTTTACCACGCATGTTCCTCTACTGTGTTTCTACGCTACGTGCTTGTATGCTCTTCATGATGTTCTGCTATTTTCTTTCACCATGATCTCGTCTACTATATTTTTCTACTGTGTTCATTAAGTGTTCTTACTATTTCGTCTTTTCAAGTTTCCTCTAGAATAACCGTCTTAAGCATGTTTTCCTCTACTGTTTCTTTTGCTCCCATTATGTTTCGAATTAATTCCCTTACTCTGTTTGCTTTAAACTTTCTACTGTATTTGCTTGTCCCCTCATTTTGTCTTGTTTGCATTTGATTCAAGCCAAAACCCTAGGGTTTTGGGGTTTTTGGGCGAGTTTGGTCTTGTGTGTTTGGACTAGGGTTCTATTTGAGCCCTGGACTCTCTCAAACTCGCTTTGGAGATATGTATTGAATTCGAACCCTTTTGTGTATGACTCTGAATTCTTCTATACTAGACTCTTCTGATTAGCATGACAGTCCCTTTTATACGTGTGTTAAAATCTTTCTTCAAAAAGGTTTTCCAACTTATGTTCGAATCAGAATCCTATTTTTTGGGGTTAATTGATTGTTGCTGATTCTTCTTCAGTAAAGCCTCTCTTTATCTTTTTATGACTTGGTTCATTCATACAAAAATTTTGACACATGATTGCTTGGCTGTCAATTGGTTTCCTTTCCTTAATTTGCACAACCGTGTACTGTCAAAACCCTTCCCTTAAATAACTATTATGTATTTACCCCTTCTTTCACTACTTTGAAAAATGTTTAGTTGACCTCTTTCCTTATTTACTTTGCCCGTTTGAACTCAGAATCCCTTAATTAAAGGGAAACTTTGTGTGATTGATTCTCAAACTATTTTCTTACCTATTTCTGCTTCTTTTCTGCACTATAAATACATGGCTTCCTTCAACACTACACACATGAGTAAGCACACAAAGAAATCACAACTCTCTTCTAAACTTGTACTCTTGCTTCTTGACTGCACTTTGGCTTTCATATGGCTACAGTTTCTCCTTACTTGCTTCTTTGAACTGGTATGTCCTAAAATTAATTTTAGTATCATTCTAATGTGTTTATTCATAGTCTTTGTATCCATGTATGCTTTCGACTCTCTGCAAAGCTAATTTTGAAGTACCTACATGTTTTTGCCTGCTCCTTCTTTGTTTCTTACTGCTAGTATGAACAATTGCTCCCATACCCCATTTCCCCATGGGTGCTGAGTTAGGTTTTGGCCTGGCAACATACCAATTGCTGTCTAGGGCTGAACCTGACCTTCAACAAGGTCTTAACTCCCCAATTCTAAGGCTGACAGGCTGGTCGGGTGCCGACATCCTAATTGATGGGCATGATCACCAGCCTGCCCTGGCCTCCCCTTAATTTCCTTTTATTGCATTTACAATTACTCCTAGTCTCTAAGTTTCGCCCCCTCTACTATGAGCCTTGCCTTGGGACCTTGAGTTCCCTCTGAATTTGGACATTTGAGGGCTGGCCTTTCCACACTACACTATAATCTGATTCTGCAATGATATTTTGGGTGTAAGCATTGCGTGAAACTCTTAAAGTTCCTTGGAACTTTGACACATCCCAAATAAGAAAAAGGCTTTAGAAAATCCGATCCTGGAAGTTGGTTTATCTCATATTATTAGACTCTGAGTCTGGATTAGGCTGATTAGATGTAGATGTAATCACTGATGTATTTTTATTCTTTCCTCTGATTCTTTGGTCTACAATAAATTTTGTAATAACTACTGGGGTGTATAGTGAAAGGGATGGGATTGAATGCTTGCGAAGGGGTAGATACCATGTCTTAGGGATATTTACTTTCAAAATTCAGAATCTCATGTAGATACCATGTTTTAGGGATATTTACCTTCAAAATTCAGCATCTCATGTAGATACCATGTTTTAGGAATTGTTACTTTCAAAATTTAGCATCTCATGTAGATACCTTGTTTTAGGAATTGCTACTTTTAAAATTCAGCATCTCATATAGATACCATGTTTTAGGAATTATTACTTAAAAAAAAATTCAGCATCTCATGTAGATACCATGTTTGTAGGACTTACTACTTTTAAACCTCTGCATCTCACATAGATACCATGCTCATAGGTTTTATGCACGTCCTATAAATACCATGCCCATAAAATCATCACTGAAACTCTGCATATCATATAGATAATGTGCCTATAGGACTTCCTGCATTTTGCATATGCATCTGTTACTAGGTAAATCTGCTTATAGGAGTTAAAATAACCAATTGCATATAGATGACTTGCCCATAGGATCTCCGCATGACAATAATAGTTGGCAGTCCGAAGCTACTAAGTTTAGACTTGGCTTAGAAGAAGAACAAATGAACAAATTCTTCATCTTGGCTCAAGACCCACAGTATTATGAAAGGCTGATGATGATCGAGGGCCAAAAAATTTCTAACATTATCAAGTTGGGAGAAAGGATTGAAGAGGGAATAAAAAATGGTATGGTTGCGAACTTCGAGGCCTTGCAAGTTACAAATATGGCCTTACAGTCAGGAGGTGTGTCCAAGAAAAGGGACGTAGGGGCTGTAATGATGGCACAGAGAACCAAATCTCCCGTCAAATACCAAACCTACCCAATGCCTCCACTCACATATCAGCCTACTCCAAACTACCAAGCACCCGCATCCTCTTACCAAACTCCACCACCCACTTATCAATCACCTTCACCCCTCGCATATCAGCCTACTTCACCCAAATATTCCCAACCCGCACATGTTTACCAAGCCTAAAATTCTCAACCATCCCACTATCAATCCCTTCCATACGCCAAAGCTTCCCTAGACCTCGACCAAACTTTGATCAAAGGCCTCTAAAACAATACACAGCTATTGCTGAACCTATTGACAAGTTGTATGAAAGACTCAAAGCTGCTGGTTACATCACCCCTATCCCTGCTACTTTTGAGAACCCTTCTCAGTGGGTTAATCCAAATAAATCCTGTGCATACCATTACAACATGAAAAGACACACCATTGATGAACGCCGTTCTCTGAAAGACAAGATCCAGGATTTAATTGACAATAAGATTATTGTGGCAAAGGAACCTGCTCCAAATATCCGCAATAACCCTCTGCCAGACCACAAGGGAGGAGGCGTTCACATGATTGAAATAGAGAATGATTGGGATCCCGAGAGATTGATTGGTTTGATCGCAAAAGGTGACAACCCAAAGAAACCAATAGTTACCCTTAGTCAAGATTCAGCCCTCTAGGGACACCAAGGTAAATATGTCCATGCCACTTGAGTTTGAAGCAACGTCCTCTGAAAAGACACCAACACCAATTCAAGTCGAATTCGTGTCTCCAACGAATGCATCTACAACATTCGAAGTTGTAGTTTTACCGCCCAAGGTGCATACTCCGCTCGGGGTGAAGACAGCCATGCCAATTCCAGTGGTATTGTCCGCCATAACACCATTCCATACAAAGGCTATACCATGGGACTACACAGCCGAGGCAAAAAGGAAAGGCAAGGTTATGTTCGGAGAAACTATTGCGGCACATGGTATGATGAGAACTGGTAGAGTTTATACCCCGGAACATGTAGTTAAGTCAAGCAAGCAGGCCTTTAACCGGCCTCCCATCACCGAGGCCAGTCCAGATGACCTTTGGAGAAAGATACAGGCCAAGGAATACTCGGTCATCGACCAACTGAACAAAACACCGGTGCAAATTTCTATCCTTACTTTGCTGCAAAGTTCCGATGCACACAAGAATGCCCTGCTAAGGGTGCTGAGTGAAGCATATGTGCCAAGCAACATCACCGGCAAAGAGATGGCTAACATGGTAGGACAGGTATTGGAAGGTCACAAGATCACTTTTCATGAAGATGAGTTGCCACCAGAAGGGTTGAGTCACAACAAGGAATTGCACATCACCGTACAATGCGAAGATTATTTTATCACCAGAATTCTGATTGATGGAGGATCCAGCCTCAATATTTGTCAGTTGGTAACACTCAGGACGTTGGGCAAGGGACTACACAAGATCAAGGATGAGGCCATCAACATGAAAGCTTTCGATGGTTCCCAAAGGTCCAAGATTAGGGAAATTAGTCTATGTTTGCAATTAGGGCCTACTTGGTTCGATGTTGATTTTTAAGTGATAGACGTGCCGAAATATTACAATCTGTTGTTGGCATGACCATGGATTCATGTCGTTGGGACCGTAGCATCAACACTACATATGGCAGTGAAGTTTGAGTGGAATCACCAAGAGCTGATCGCTCACAGTGACAGTAGCAATCCTATGTACAGTCGCCAGACCATCCTGGCAATAGGAGGCATAAGAAAGATAGGTAGGGAGACCTATCACCACATCGAGCGGGTCAACGCCGTTGACAAGGACAAATGGTGGGACAACAAAATTGAGAGCATATTGAACTGGAGCAGATACGAACCTGGCAAGGGGCTTGCCAAGAACCTCCAAGGAATCGCTAAGCCTATAAAACTCAAGAAACATGGAACCACCTTCGGTCAGGGATATGAGTACACTTGGGAAGAATTCAACAACTGGTCGCCACCATGGTGCGGTCCTTACTATCTTCTGGAACAACAAATACCATGCTTAGAACAGACTTTCCGACCTGCTGACATTATCTATGGGTCAGAAGAAGAGGAAGCACTAGCAACTGTAAAGAATTTGTTCCTAGAAGACGATGATATGGATTGTTGTGTCATTTTTTAAGAGGATGGGGAGAAAGGCCCTTCCATACAGGCTGTAAGCAGATGAGCATGCCTCAATAACTGGACCATTAGAACCACTAGAGCCCGACGAGCCTCGGGGTAGCAAGGCTGAACAAGCATCATGCACTATCTTTTATTTTTACTAGCTAATTTTTCCTTTCGCATTTTAAATTTCCGCAATAAGATCTTCAATGTTCAAAACAGTTATGGAATTTATCAAAGCATTTCTATTTTCCTTATAAACCAACAATCTTATTATTTTCGCATTACTTTACTTATACATCATTACTATCACTTATCTTGATGAACCAATGACTGTGACATGTGATGAAACAACGCAATAAATGGACATAGATTTAGAGGAAGATGACATGTCTGAAGAGATTGTTAAAGAGGTTGAGAACTTTGAAAATCGGCCTAAGTCCAACCTGGATGAGACCAAAATTGTTAACCTGGGTGACGAAGAGAATGTCAAAAAAACATGAATCAGCATTCACTTATCATCATAAAAAAAATGGAATACACACAATTTCTAAGAGAATATGAGGACATATTCGCATGTTCGTACGATGATATGACTGGTCTGAGTACATCTATTGTGGCTCACAAACTGCCAACTGATCCGACATGCCCGCCGGTAAAACAAAAACGCAGAAAGTTCAAGCTGGATATGAGTTTGATAATCAAGGAAAAAGTCACCAAGCAGGTCAAAGACAAGGTCCTCAGGGTAGTAGAATACCTGACATGGTTAGCCAACATCGTGCCAGTACCAAAGAAGGACAAGAAGGTTAGAGTCTACGTCGACTACCGGGATCTCAACCGGGCCAGTCCAAAAAATAACTTCCTTTTGCCAAATATAAATGAACTACGTTTGACCTGATTCCCGTTTAAGAGGGGATACATAGGCAGCCTTATGGGTTCAGTCACAATTCAATAAAATTTTCATTTTCCCCCACAATTGGAAACTGGGGCAGAATTTTGAGGATGACCCTCAAAATTCCGAAGTAATCTCATCCAATCATCGCAAGCAGCCGTCAGAAGCATCAACCCATTAAACTGAAGCAAAATTTTGGGGAGGACCCTTAAAATTCCATAACAAGAGAGGTTGCAATGTCATGAGCCACGTCACAGTCGTCAGATCATCTAAAAAGTTATTTCTTTAATATATACTTATGTCATATTTTTTACAAATTCATTCAAGTTTATTATCGAAATCGCTTTGTTCAGCAACACTACCCTCAATGATACATACCGTATCACCAGATCAAAGCCGAACAGGTCAAGCAAGGCCGGCAGGGATATGAACTAACCTCCCCTCTACAAAACTCACGATTTTTCTTTGGAAGCAGACACTTGGATTACGAAAGCATCTGACATACTATACACTCACGAGACAAACGTTGTTCAGGAATACAACTCTCAGAATTGTTGCATTTACCAGCATTTGCTGTCCACGCACACCGGTGATATTCCCTATATTGCAATGTCCCCAGCAGTCACAATATTGCAACCTTCTATCAGCTAAGAAACTCTATCACCATTTGCCATTTTATTTTTGTATTGCGTAAGGCTATCATTCTACCTTTCGAGACAAAACACTATCTCCATCTGCATTTTCTGCATTGCATAAGGCTACCATTGTGCCTTCTGAGACTAAACACTGTCTCTATCTGCACTTTCTGCATTGCATAAGGCTACCATTCCGCCTTCCGAGACTAAACACTATCTCCATCCGCATTTTCTGCATTGCATAAGGCTACCATTCTGCCTTCCGGGACTAAACACTATCTCCATCTGCATTTTCTGCATTGCATAAGGCTACTGTTCTGCCTTCCGAGACTAAACACTGTCTCCACCTGCATTTTTCTGCATTGCATAAGGCTACCACTTTGCCTTCTGAGACTAAACACTGTCTCCATCTGCATCTACATGGCTAAAATATCGCCACCTTATTTACATTCTGCATGGCTAAAAGATCGCCACCTTATTTACATTCTGCATGGCTGAAAGATCGCCCCCTTATTTACATTCTGCATGGCTTAAAGATCGCCACCTTATTTACATTCTGCATGGCTGAAAGATCGCCACCTTATTTACATTCTGCATGGCTGAAATATCGCCCCCTTATTTACATTTTGCATGGCTGAAAGATTGACACCTTATTTATATTCTACACGGATGAAATATCACCGCCTTATTTAAATTCTGCATGGCTAAAAGATCGCCACCTTATTTATATTCTGTATGGCTGAAAGATCATCGCTTCATTTACATTCTGCATGGATAAAAGATTGCCATTTCATTTACGTCCTGCATGGCTAAAAGATCGCCATCTTATTTACATCCTGCATGGCGGAATGATCGCCACCTTGTTTACATTCTGCATGGCTTAAAGATCGCCACTTCATTTACATTTGCATGGCTGAAAGATCGCCACCTATTGCATCTCATGGGCTTGAAGATCGCCAAATACTGCATTTTATGGGCTGAAATATCGCCAAACTATCTGAGAGCGTCATTGTTCGGAGGCACCATTTGCATAGCCGGAGAACGCCATGCCATGGCCTAAGGATCCCTTTAATCTTTTGCATATCATTATTCAAAGGCATCAAGGTTTAGAGGCATCATTCTCATAGCCCGAGAGCATCATTACATGGCCTGCGAATCCTTTATTATTATACGCTTCATGGCCCAGGACATCATGTCCCAAGGACGTCATCCTAACCATCCAAAGACAACATTCATGGTCCGATGGGAATTTGCATCACATTTAAATTTACGCACAATATATGCTTGTATTGCTTATTTGCAGGTAAACCGGCGAGCAACGGCTATCTCAGCAGGAGCGATCCTGCTCCAGTTCCCGCAGCCCTATCAGACCTTAACCATTCACCCCGTCCTGAATATCGCGTCCATTCTTAAGAAGTCTCTATCGGCATATTCCACTGACGGATCTTGAACTACATATAGCCTGATTCCTGTAAGACTAGGGATATGTAGGTAGCTCAGAAACTAGAGCACGGCCGAACCTCTTCAAACAGTTTTGCCAGGTCAAAATTGGCCATCATATCTTTACCCGACAACTCTTTCATCCTTCCTAAGTCAAGAGGGGCAGCTGTTGATACCCAATTTTTCTCTATATATTTTAATATGCAAAATACCTTGAAAATAACATGTATATGCATATATAAGTATGTTTCAATCTTTTATTATTTTTCCTTAATTTTTTAAAGATTTTATATCAATTTATTGCCCTATTTTATCAAGAAAAACCCATTTTTAGCCTCTTTTAAGATCTAATTGTGTTTATATTTATAAAATTAACTTCAGTATTTTTAATTTGATATTTACGTAATATTAATTATTTTAGTATCTTTAGTTTTTTTTTAAAAATTATCCTACTATTTTTATAAAATAAAAAGGGAAAAAATGGCTATTTAAATGTTAGCCCCCTTCATTTCAATTTTAGCCTTATTTGAACCCCCCAATTGGACCCGATTTTTAACTCAATTACCCAGCCCAAATCCTAATCTGCCCGACCCATGACCTAATTAAATAACCCGCCCGGATTCCCTTTTAATTCCAGCCGTTGAATACCTTGATCAACAACTCACATCAGCCCTTTCCTTTTTTAATTCCTAACTACCCCAAACCCTAATCACTTCTCGCCTGTAGCCGCCTTTGAATCCCCCCTTCTCCCAGTTCTCTCTCAAGCTCCTAGCCGCCGCCCTTAACCACCACTTGAAAAGCTCCCAAATCCATGGCTTCCAAAGCCATAAAAGCCTATATCTACCTCCCTTAGCTTCTATGTGTTCGAGTTCTATTGTTCTCAAGTCCAGACTTGAAGAAGCTTGGCCCAGACTTTGGTCGTTCTCAGTTCTATGGTTGTTTCCGGTCATCTCCGACCAGCCATGGCTATTCAAGCCTGACACTTGGCTTTTCTTGCTTAGACCGATGTTTTTCCAAGCATTTCTCACCATCTGAGGTTCTTCTGAAACCCTAACCTTTGAGGTTCTTCCGATTCTTTTAGATCTGTATTAGATCTGTGTTTACTCTAAACTCCTAAATGTTTCTCAAGGCTTCTTTCAAAACTTTACCTTCAGAACCTTTATCTTTTCTGATTTAGGGTTTTTGTTAAATTATTTCGAAGCTTTTCTGATTTTTAACATGTTCTACTATGTTTCTTTATGTTGTTCTTCTATTGTGTTTCTTTATGTTGTTCTTCTACTGTGTTTTTTTATGTTGCTCTTCTCACTGAAGTGTGCATGTCAAAAGTCTTAGTTACTATTTGAGATTTCTGAATTTATTTTGTTAGTATTTTTTGCCTGCTTTACTTATTTTCGTCTCTATACTTGATTGATGGTGAAAACCTTAAAATTTGGGGGTTCATTCGAGTTCTGAGATTATTTGCTATGTGTTTTACTTGTTTTCATGCCCTGAATTCGACTGGTTTCAAAACCCTAAATTACTTTAGACTTATTCGAGTTTCTGAAGTCATTTCATCTGTTGCTCAACTGAATTTTGAAATTTTTTCTTCTTTATGTGATTTTGACTTCTTGCCGAACTCTACTATAAGGTTTTTTTGACTTGACCTCTTTGCATGTTGTTTGATACTCTCTCTTTTCTCTGCTACTAAGTTACCGAAATTGACCTATGTGACTACCATGTTTCGACAGTCCACCACTTACTGACTTTGTGATTGCATGTCACTTCACCTTGTCATAAGCTTAGCCTTGCATGCCTAATGTTTATGCACTATTTTATATGCTAAATTTCCCTCTAAAATGACCTTCAATTTTGGACTGATTTCAAACCTCTTTGTGTAATTCTGATTGCACTCGTGTAATTAATTCTTGCCTTATTTTTACTGATTTCCTTGTTTCCTGCATTGATTTGAAAACTTCAGACTTTCGATTCTATTGTCTATAACTTAGTTTATTCATGGGAAACCATGTTACTCTCCTTAAGTCAGTGATTTTGAAATCCTTGACTCCTTGATTTGCTATGTACTGATTTTCGATTATGCAACTTTACTTTGTTTTCTTACCTTATTTGGTTAATCGAGTATTTCAAAGATTCTTCCCTTAATTAAACCCCTATGTACTTACCCTTAATGATCTATTCTATACATGGTGTTCTACTTGATTTCTTTCCTTAAATGGTTTCTGCCCATTACCGTTTGAATTTAACTCCTTAATTAAAGGAAGTCTTATACTGATTTGATTTTAATTGGTACATAGTTTCATAATTATTTTCTTGCCTTATTTTCTACTTGTTTTCAAACTATAAATACCCTGATTTTTTCATTAACAGACACACGAACACTCTTAGTTTCTGAACTTACACTCACACTCAAAAATATTCTTTCTTGTTACTTGTATTGTGGCCTGCCTTCAAAGTCCTGTTACTTGCTTTTACTGTATTTTGCTTCTCTGAACTGGTATGTTCTGATTAAGATTCCAGCATCACAACAATGTGTTTACTTAATGATTTTCCCTTCTTGTCTGTCTATTGCTTGTGTCTAGTTCAGTACTTATTCTAGCATGCTATAATTTCCTTATGCCTGTTCTGAATTTATTATGCATCCTAAACCCCTACCCCAATGTGTTCAATGCTTATGGTTTGTTTGAGGCATTACAGTATTGCATATTACTGCCCATGACTCAAGCTTGATCCCTGGATCCTAACCTCTATATTTCTCTTCTTACCCTTGCCTAAGCATAGGCTCTTTGTAATTTCCCAACCCCCCTGAATCCCTTTGTATGAAATTATCAACTTGTTCGTGGTTGTTCCCCAACACCTCTTTCCCTCTTCTTTACTCCCTTAGTTCTTAAAGCTCTACTTCTTCACTTGCACTCCCTCTTAGATCTAAGTTCTCCCCCCCCCCTTGTGAGCCTTGCCTTGGGACCCATTGAGCTCCCTCTGAACTTGGACACTTGAGAGCTGTCACTTCCACACTGCTCTTGTCCCTATTCTGGTGATACAATTTGGGTGTGAACACTACCCGGAGTCCCATTGAGGCTCTTAGGGAACTCTGACACACTCAAATTGAAGAAAGGCTTTAGATCGATGGTCAATGAGTTGGTCTATCTCATAATTCAGACAGGAAGTCAAGAATCAGGCCTTCTATGGTTGTAATTATTTTCTTTGTATTGTCTGATGTAGTTGTTACTCTGGTTTGTAATAATTTGTAAAGAATACTTGGGGTTGGCTAGTGAAGCAGGGTTGGGGAAACTATACATGCAAAGGGTAGAAATCATGTTTATAGGACTGCTACAATTATGCATATTCAACTACATATAGATATCATGCCTATAGGACTGTTACAATTCTTCATATTCAAACTTCACCTAGAAATCATGCCTATAGGACTGTTCTAATTCTGCATATTCAAGCTTTACCTAGAAATCATGCCTATAGGATTGTTCTAATGTCATTCTGCATTATTACAAGGTCTACATTTAGACACTATGTTTGTAAGGTTTAGAAATAAGTTCTGCATCTGGAAACCACGTCTATAAGTGTCTAAAATTAGCGTGTAGAAATCATGCATATAGGAGTTTCTAAGTGAATTTGATTCGCTTCACTCAATGCTAGATATAAAATTAGTAATAATATATACTATCACCTGCAGAACTTGTCGTCAATTTGTTAATTCTGCATCTCTTTTGATAATCGAAGTCCTTTACTTAATCAAAGTTTAGCAGGCATGCCTATAGGATCCCAAATAATTCATTTCGAGTTTTATTGTCTTATAACCTTCTAAATTCAGTAGATATCATGTCTATAGGACCCCGTTTAAACACTTAGGCAAGCCTTAGAGTAATAATTGAAAACTGAATCTGCTTCTGTTAATTATTACAACCAGCAGGCAGGCCTGATTTGGGCTTCTTATCTGAATTATGTAATAAACCAATAAGCCCCTACTTTTAAACTCCCTCATATTTAATTCTAATCAGACCTAAGCAGTACGTGCAATACATGCTATTATGTGTTTTTTCTGTCTAAGGAGGTATAATTGAGCCTTATATGTTTATATGTCCCCCCAAATATGCTATATGTGTTTTTGTATGTCGCCTTAGAATTTTACATTTGAAACCCCAAATAAGCCTAATATCCTTCCCTTTAGGATTAGTAGTCCTAAGTACCTCCGGGACTAATAGGAACGGGACGGGTAATTGCATGCAATAAGTAATCGAGACCAATCCGCATTTTAAATACCTTGACGTGGATGGAAGGGTAGATATAGATATGATGACCACGCGATAATATCACGTGTATCCCCTCATTGAGGAGTTATTACCGGACATTGTGTGGGGTGATCTATATTTTTGATAAACCTAGGGCCCCCCCCCCCCTTTCTTTATTCCTTACTCTTTTAGCATTGTAACTTTTTATTTTTAAAAAAATTAGCATTTCTAATTGCTCTTTCAAACCTTGTTTACTTTCAAACCATTATGTGTTAAAATCCTCTCTTATTTGAGCCTTATTTGTTTATATGTTAATTGTACCCAAATTCACAATAATTGTCTGGCGGGGAACCACACTAGTAGATTTTGAGGGGTGCCTAACACCTTTCCCTTAGAATAATTTAAAGCCCTTACCCTATCTCTCGTAATTTAAATCACACTCTTTTGGTGTCCTAATGCACCCTGATCATAGGTGGCGACTCTTCAAATGCAAAACCCAGTTCCCAAAAGGAACGAGTTGTCCCTCTAAATGTCACAAACCTAATTCCCGAAGAGGAAAAAGTTGGGCGCGACACTTGGTTCGACGTTGAATTCCAAGTACTTGACATACCAGCCTCATATAATCTTTTGTTGGGCCGCCCGTGGGTCCATGCTGCTGGAGCCGTGCCTTCCACACTACATCAAGCCGTAAATTTGAATGGAACCATCAGGAGGTAATCATTTATGGAGATAGGAGTAACCCCATCTACACTAGTCAAACTATCCCGGCCATTGGACATAGAAGGAGGCTCGGAGGAGAAACCTATCATCACATTGAACGGGCCAGTGCCGTCGAGAAGGATAAATAATGGAGTAACAAAATAGAAAGCATACTAGCATGGTCTGGATACGAACCTGGCAATGAGTTGGGAAAGAACCTCCAGGGTATCACCAAGCCGATTTGGTTGAAAAACCATGGTACCACCTTTGGGCTCGGATACTAGTATACATGGCAAGGGTACAGGGAGTGGTCTCCTCCGTGGCATGGACCGTATTACCCTCTTGAGCAATCGATACCCCATTTAAAACAAGTTTTCCATCAGGCAGACAAAATATGAAGAACTGCTGAAGAACAAGAAGCACTAGCTGGGCTGAAGGATCTGTTCTTGGAAGATGAGGATATGGACTGCAGTGCCATAATTGAGTAGGAGGAGGAAGAATTCCTCACCATTCAGACTGTGGCAAAGGGAGCTATTTTCAGAAACTGGACCGCCACACCATCCCGAGCCCGCTGAGTCCCTGGGTAGCTTGATAGAATTTATGGCTGTTCTAGGCATTTAAATTTTCCAGCAATTTTGTTTTAAGATTTCTTTGTTTCAAAGTAAATGCTCGATCCATCGAACCAAGATTTGTTTGAAAATTTTTATTAGTTTTAATCAAATGCATTTGTCCTTTATCATTATTCATTACTATTTTTATAATTTTCCTTTCTACAGTGTTATTATTACTTTTCCTGATGAACTAGTGACTGTGACATGTAATGAGGGAATGCAACATGAGAATAGTGACTCGGAGGAAGAAGATGAGATACCTGAGGAAATTATCAGAGAAGTTGAGAATTTTGAAAACAAACCTAAATCCAACATGGATGAAACAAAAGCAGTAAATTTGGGAGATACCGAGACCGTCAAAGAGACTCGCATCAGCATTCACTTATCGCCGACAAAGAAGGAAGAGTACATCCATTTTCTAAAAGAATATGAGGATATCTTCGCATGGTCGTATGACGATATGACCGGTTTGAGCACACCTATTGTAGCTCACAAGTTGCCTAATAACCCCATGTGCTCGCCAGTCAAACAGAAACTCAAAAATTTAAACCGGACATGAGTTTGAAGATCAAAGAAGAAGTTACCAAGAAGATCAAAGCCAAGGTTCTCAGGGTGGTTGAGTAAACAACATGGTTAGCTAACATTCTGCTAGTTCCGAAGAAATACAGGAAGGTTAGGGTATGTGTTGATTATCGGGATTTAAACAGAGCAAGTCCTAAAGATGAGTTCCTAATGCCAAATATACACATCCCAATCGATAACTGCGCCAAGCATGTACTCCAATACTTTGTAGATTTCTTCGCAAGTTATCACCAGATCTGGATGGATGAAGATGCCGAGAAGACAACTTTTATTATGCCTTGGGGTGTATACTGTTACAAGACGATGTCGTTCGGTCTAAAAAAATTTGGGGCTACTTACATGAGGGCCATGACAACTATCTTCCATGATATGATACACAAGGAAATAGAGGTATATATGGACGATGTCATTATCAAATCCAAGAGGGTCACAAATCACACAGCAAACTTGAAGAAATTCTTCAACAGGCTCAGGAGGTACAATTTGAAATTGAATCCCGCAAAGTGTGTATTCGGGGTTCCTGCACGAAAGTTATTGGGATTCATTGTCAGTCGCCGAGGCATCGAGATAGATCCGACTAAAGTCAAAGCTATTCAGCAGTTACCACCACCTAAAAGCAAGAATGACGTGATGAGCTTCCTGGGACTGCTCAACTATATCAGCCGATTCATAGAACAGTCCATAGTAATATGTGAACCCATCTTCAAGATGCTGAGGAAGGATGCCGAGACAAGTTGGACCGAAGATTGTTAGAAAGCTTTTGACAAGATCAAGGAATACCTGTCTACACTGCCAGTTCTGGTCCCGCCAGAACCAGGATGACCTTTGCTAATTTATATATCTGTGTTAGATGGAGCCTTTGGATGTGTTTTAAAACAACATGATGAGATAGGAAGAAAGGAGCAGGCCATATATTATTTGATACGAAGTTCACACCCTATGAAGCACGGTACTCTCTACTTGAACGCACTTGTTGTGCTTTGATCTGGACAACCCGAAAATTGAGGCATTATTTTTGTGCCTACACGACATTGCTCATATCCAGGATGGATCCTCTGAAGTACATATTTCAGAATCCTATGCCTACTGGGAAGTTGGCTAAATGGAAGATACTACTGAATGAGTTCGACATCGTCTATGTAACTCAAAAGGCAGTCAAGGGACATGCATTAGAAGATCACATCGCTAAAAATCCAATGGGAGGAGAATACAAACCCTTGAAAACGTATTTTCCTGATGAAGAAGTATCATTCGTAGGAGATGACATTACAGAAGCATATGATGGTTGGAGGATGTTCTTTGATGGAGCCGCAAATTTCAAATGAGTAGGCATTGGAGCAGTCTTGGTATTAGAAATGGGTCAGCAATATTCGGAATCTTCTAAACTCAGATTTTCCTGCACCAACAACATGGCAGAATATGAGGCCTGCATACTAGGCCTCAACATCGCAGTCGACATGAACATTTATGAGCTGTTGGTGATCGAAAATTCGGATTTGCTTCTGCACCATGTACAAAGAGAATGGGCTACTAAAAATTCCAAGATATTGCCATATCTGCACCATGTGCAAAAATTGAAATGGAGGTTCACGAAGATAGAATTCCGACATGTGCCCAGAATTCAGAATGAGTTCATCGACACATTAGCAGCTTTGTCATCAATGATACAACATCCAAATAAGAACTATATTGATCCCATCCCGGTGAGGATCCATAATCAGCCAACATATTGCGCTCATGTCGAGGAAGAATTAGATGGAAAGTCTTGGTTCCATGATATCAAGGAGTACTTATCAAAAAGAGAATACCCGGAGCATGCAAATCACATTCAGAAACGCACGCTCCGGAGATTGTCAAATCACTTCTTCCACAACGGAAGGAACTTGTACAGAAGAACTCTGGATTTGGGTTTGCTAAGGTGTGTCGACGCGAATGAAGCTTCTAAGTTACTCGAGGATGTGTATGCTTGGACATGTGGCCCGCACATGAATGATTTTGTTCTGGCCAAGAAGATACTCAGGGCAGATTACTTTTCGATGACCATGGAGACGGATTGTATTCAGTATGTCCGCAAATGCTTCTAATGTCAAGTACATGCAGACATGATAAAATTGCCACCAAGTGAGCTCAATGCAAGAAGCTCACCTTGGCCAGTCACCGCCTGGGGAATGGATGCCTTTGGGCCAATTGAGCCCACTACTTCGAACAGACACTGGTTTATACTGGTAGCTATCGATTACTTTATAAAATGGGTAGAAGCTGCATTTTACAAAGCTGTAACCAAGAAAGTCGCTGCAAATTTTGTCAAGGATCGTATTATCTGCCGATTCGAAGTTCCTGGGTCCATTATTACTGACAATGCTGCTAACCTCAACAACGATCAGATGAAAGCTATATGTGAAACTTTCAAAATCAAGCACAAGAATTCCACCACCTATAGACCTCAGATGAATGGAGTCGTAGAAGCTGCCAACAATAACATTAAGAAGATACAAGGAAAAATGGTAGAGAATCACAAGAAGTGTCGTGAGAGGTTACCCTTTGCTCTATTAGGGCACTGCACCATAGTTTGCACGTCAACCAGGGCAACCCCTTACATGCTGGTTTATGGTACTGAGGTTGTCATCCCAATCGAGGTAGAAATTCCTTCTTCAAGAGTCATACAGGAAGTTGAACACAGCGATGCAGAATGTATAAGAAGTCGCTATGAATAGTTGGACCTTATTGATGGAAAGAGAATGAACGCAGTATGTCACGACCAACTTTATCAGAATAAAATATCTAGAGCTTTCAACAAAAAAGTCAAACCAAGTCAGTTCGCACCAGGGCCGCTGGTATTGAAGAAAATCTTCCCGCATCAAGATGAAGCCAAAGGGAAATTCTCTCCCAACTGGCAATGTCCGTACATAGCTCATATGGTCCTAATAGGAGGAGCACTTGTCACACCTCTTTTTTACGGCGCTTACACCCCGGCGAAAGGGATATAAACAAAAAGAGTTTTTCCAATTAAAGGACGGTCGGAACGGGATTAGTTATTTGAATTTTTCAGAGTCTCCACTTGAGAATATAATGGTGTCTCAAGTCACCGATTTAATCCCGAACCGAGGAAAGGGTTTTACTCTGTATTACAGTCGCGAACCAGAAATCCATGTAAGGAATTCTGTTAACCCGGGAGAAGGTGTTAGGCACTCGCGAGTTCCGTGGTTCTAGCACGGTCGCTCAACTGTTGTATTTTTTATCTGATTTTATTATATGCTAATCTATGTG